>QFFB01007696.1:0-12539 GCA_003316465.1 Ramaria cf. rubripermanens
GCTCCAGAGAGCAGACTAGGACTTGTTGGTTTGCCGGACTGATGTGGCAGTAGGTTGAGCAACAGAGTAGCGTGGCGGAGAGGCTGTGGTTGTGGTGACCATTTGGAAGGGAATCAGTGATGCGACTGAGTTTGGCTCTGGCTCGAGTGTCGGCGATAGGCTGGCGCTCACAACTTATGCACGGACCATCGACACCCCGGCACCACGGTCCACACGAAGCAGAACTATTGTCGTCATTGAGGTGAGTCACCACCCTGACATGTGACTTTCTTCACAAACTGTCTTCTCGCTGTCTAAACCTGCGTGTCCCATATCTTCTACTTAGCGACCGCAACTCAACTTGCAGCACCATATCAGCTACCAGCTGCACCGGTCTCAGGGTGTACTACCGCCTCGCCCTTCCTTTTTAGCTCAGCTCGTTTTGTATTGACAATGGCTACCGTCATAGCCACCATGAAGCCCCGATGAGACCTCACCTCCACAAAACAGATCATCATCACTATGGCACATCGAAGCGAATGACCACGTGGAAAGGTGTCGCGTATCTGGATGGAAGAACCTCATCATATTCGCCACTGGCACAGCGCGGTGAGCGACCTTGTGGATACGATTCCGGTGTCGAGATGGTAATAGTCCTATTCACTGGTGAGTTCATTGTGGCTTATGGCATCTGCATTGAGATTCAATGAGCATCATGTCAAAGACCTCCTTCTAGGGCCGGTCAAGCTCCGTCCTGGAAATTTTCGTATCCAATCCGCTGACACGGGAATTCACGAGCGATCATATCCCATCCCTCGACTGCATTGTGACCTCGGGGACTTGCTCGGGCACCTAGGGACTCGTTTCATGACCAACCTGTGGCATCAATAGATGATATTATATTTTACATAGCTTATGGACGGTATTCTGTCATGTTATGTCCGCATGCCCATGATCCGTCTTTTTGGATCTACCTTGCTCAGCTGCGCGGCCACGTGTCGACCCGGGACCAGGACATCATACTAACCAATTCTCCACAATCCCGCAACACTCATGGAATAGGTAAGTTTAAATCTGCCTCTACTTCTTGTTAATAGTCAATTTCGCTAGAGGATCCTCACCTAGCGAGTTCTCATGTGGGTGGCCCCTTGCCACTGAAGATTATCATCAATTGGTGCTACAACGCAATGAATGATGACAAGGACACGTGCCATGGCTAGAGGCGATGATCATGGTATTTTCTCATGATCTATCATTGCCAATAGGATCAGGATGAAGGTTCAATCTCTCCGTCGCGCCCGAGTTCTTCTTTTTGAGCCTGTCTAAGGTTCCTCTTGACAATTCCAGCCTATAATTCGCTGTCATGGAAACCCAGCGGTCGCTCGTTCGAATGCCCCTTTGACCTTAAACAACGATAATAAGTGTGATAGGGGTTGCTTGCTCTGGCCTTTAACCATGGCTACTGCTCACATTGGGCATAATACAATTCTGGCACATAAGTTCCATCCCGCTCGCAGCGCGGCAGTTATTGACGCTGATTGATGATCTTGTGAATTGCCTGCAGTCAGTTTAGTATAAGTATGGCTTGCGCGATGGGCTACTCTTACCATAGTTCACTACAACCACCGCAAATCACTTGTTAATCTACCTAGCATCACTTTGATCATGTCGTCTCCCCAGGATGCCGCAGCTGTTATCCAGGTGCAGTCTGACGCGTAAGTAGTAATCCTTCACGCAACCAGGTGACTCTCACTGGTAATCTCAGCGTGGCATATATCTATGTTTCCTTCGCCGCTACTGGTAGGTGTACGTGCCACTGTCCGTGTAGAGCCATTCACAAAAGTGATAATATATTAGCGCTGCTCATGTATGACGCTCTCATCACTCTGCCCTCCGAGATAAGACATGCTTGGTGCAAGAAACGCAAACTAGGCTCCATACTATACCTTCTGGCTCGCTACCCAGCAATAGTGTTCCTTCTCCTTGACATATATGTCAATATCTTTGCTGTGTCACTCCAGGTGAGTGAGTTCATGACTTGCTGAGTCATGTACTCACACAGGTATATCTAGTATGGTATTACATCTTATAGAAAAATATGAAAACTCACATTAATTAAGGGCCTGTAATACCCTGTTTCACCTGGGAGAAGCTGTGTTCATCTTGCCTCTCATAGGAGCACAAGGTGGCAATTTTATATATTCTCTAAGCAAGTAGACCTGAACACAATGTGGTCATCCAGGACTTTTGATGGCAAGAACATATGCTATTTCTAGGCATAGTAAACTGGTCTTTGCAGCACTTGGGCTCCTTCTTCTTGGTAGTGTTATCATTGTTATAGTAGGTCTGTCTAAACCTTGTACAAGTGGAAGGTATTAACAATATCCCACAGTTTCAGAATATCATTGACAACTGCAATCCTACAAGCTCCCAATCAAAGATGTCTATTTTGTATGTGCTATCAGAGGCTGTCTTACAAAACTATACTGACTTAGCCTTCCAGGTGTAAGACTCATTCTATGCACCATCTTCTGCTGTCTCTGAATCTCTCAATCAAGTGGGAACTGTTTCTAGTGCTATGACAATACTGTCTGATACTATAGTTGTTGGAGTAACTTTTCAGAGCACAATTGAAATTCTCAGACTTCAAAAAGGACTTGAAGTTGGGCACAAGCGGTCACTAACTTATCTGCTAATTCAGCAAGGTATGCAGTTAGTTTAGACTTTTAGGTAGAGTATACCTGAACCTTATATTAGGTCTTATTAGATATGGGTAACAATCTCTACTGTTATATTTCATGGATCTCTTCTAATTACTTGTCAGATTTGTGCTTACAGTTACTCTCACTGTAGCCATCACAGACCAGGTATTTATACCAAAAGTAGTTGGAGTTACCTAATTTTATCTTATAACATAGGTATTGCGAGTGAGTTAAATGCTAATAACTATACCAAATTCTATCCTTCTTCTTATGCTATATAGCCAAGCCTTAGAGGGATTGTGGAACCTCTTCAAAACAGGTTAATATTTCTCTCAATTATTAACATAGATATAATTTAGCTAATATTTCACCTACAGTTTATCTGTAATCATTGTCTGTCGCTTTCAGTTGACTCTTCAAGAGAGGAACCAGCACCCAAATGGCAGCTCCACACTCCCTTCTGTTCCTGTCTCAAGCTTTCATGCTGCTATCCAGAGGGTCCACAATGCAGTTGTAGATGAGTTTGGGGACAAACAGTTGATAGAATCACTTCAGACTGGGACATCCAATCTTGAGGAGGTGGCAGATCAGGAATTTCCTCAAGCAGTCGATGGAGATGGGATTGAACTGCAGGCGTTCCCATGGGCTACTGGAGACATTGGTGATACAGCATCTGGTCCTCTTGCCTCAGGTGAGCAGAAACACTACTTTTTGACTGTGACTTATACACTCTTATAAGGATCTGGGACTCAATGTGTATGATGGCAGCTTCTGAGTTTTGACACAGTATTGGGCCAGCATAAAACACCAACTCAACCATTCATTAGATGCTATTATTTCCTCTTCTATTATATTGCAATGCTTGGTCACTGCAGCTCTCAGCTATCTCTGTTCCTAGACCCAATATGACTATAAACTACCTTTCCCATTGACTTTGGCACCGAGTACAGTCTGTACAGATGTGTAATGTATTGTATGTTCCTGTGGCATCTTCTTGGTCCTGAATGCTTATTGCATTTACTCATATGAGATATATCTGGATAACTAGGGTATACCATTATATACTGAGAACAACCTTGAGTGTGCAGTGTCCATGTTAATGTGGTGATTGAGGCTGGAAGCTACTGATTGGAGATGGAGATCACTTCAACTGCCTGATGCAAAGGATGTGAGGGATAAAGAGTATGAATGCAAGGAGGATTGACTGAGTTTTCAGGCCACGGATGGTTTGAGCCATCACTGGTACTTTTCCCCTGACCCTTTCTTCATGAAATTGGTCAGCTGTGGGACAATAAAAAAGGCATGTCATGCTGAATTAAGGGAACTAAATGAAGATATTAGACATGGATCATCACTGGAAGCCCATACACACTGTTACTTCCCACACAAACCCTGTGCTTAGTAAGGCTTTGTGGTTTGGCATTGATGAGCTATAGCTAGGTTCTACAATCAAGCTAGTTACCTTATGGTCACACCAAGTACATGCACAATCACTTGCAATCACTCACTGCATGCTAGCAAATTGAGAAGCTGACAAAGCAAAAAATATGTTACTGTAACATGACAAAAAATGCACATGCATATATGGCACCTTCCAGTCCATGTGGGACACACGACAGGTACATTATGCTTGACAGCTGTGAAGTAAGGCAAGTGGGTGACCTTGTGTGTTTTGTGATAAAAATGACCTGAATATTATAAAAATATAAAGCTCAATTTTTATAATTATTTTGACCATGGGTGCAGTGCCAAGTATGGTGCACCTGTTGGTCAATTGGGGTTATGTGATATAGGGGGATCAGTGACAACACTGATGGTGTACCAAGAGGTCAGCTCAGGGGTGTTGCATCAGAGTATTGGGTTTAAGGGACAAAAAGTACCCAGTGTACAGGTTTGGGTAAATGTATGTAGGCTAGCTATCTAATATAACCTAAATACTGTGGTTTGAGAATGTTAGGGGTGATGATCAAAAGCTAGTAGTAAGTCTGAATACTGGTAGGATTTAATTCAAGTGAGATCAGAAAATAAATTCTGGCTAAAGAGTATCATACAGGAATATTCTATTACTTATACTAGAATGTTATGGGGTGTTTCTGGAAATTAATCTGAAGAGACAGAAGCTTTAAACATGGGTAACCAGGGGAATAGATATATGCAACTATCTGTGGAATAGATATATGCAACTATCTGTGGAGTAGATAGTGCTGGACATTACTTGAGAGTCAGAGGAGATTTCAGAACACTAACTGAGGGATTGGAATGGAAAATAAAATGAATGGGACAGGTGAATAAGTAAGTATGAAAATAATTGCCTTCCCTTGACATAATCATGTCAGGGCCATTGCGTCTGCTTTTTGTTTTGTAAGTTGTTCAATATGGTAGGCACATTTAGTGCTTCACCTGACTTGCATCTCATGAGCCCCGTTGCCTCAATATGGCCTTCTATTTACCATAATGTTTTTCTATTCTATTTTTATCATACCAGGTGCTTACATGTTATGCAAGCATGCTGATTGGTATCAATGATTCATGTACTGGGTAATTGTGTGAGTAATGAATCCTCAATTGAAGTCATGATGTAATGATGCCTCTATGGCTTATGTCATAACTGCTGTTTTCCACATCTCAGGTTCAGTGAATTACATCAATCTCCCCAGCATTCTTCCATCACGGTGATATTGTTATGAATATAAAATAAATAAAAAGATATAAATAAATCATTCATCAGTGATGAATGCTAATGAATCCTGGCATTCTATCACCGGAATATTATCTACAGACAATTCTACTATGATCTATATTAATTCCTGCTTCTATCCTGTTTGATGCCCATCACTGAGATCACATGCACATTGGACCAAACCCATGATGTTATATCCATCACTATCCCGGCATGTGTAGCCATCATGTGCTAAGTGTACCTTTTATGACATCATTGATCAGTGCCAATTCCGATCGATCTACCCCGCACATACATATGTCATGTAGATGCATCGCATCCAATAATAGATGCGTGTCACATTGAGACTGCAAGGGGAACCTCTGTGAAGCTTGCAAAATCCTTGCAAACTCCTTACGAAGCCTTCACACCTTACATTTTACTCCATGCGAACATTCCCATGCTCTTGCGAAGTCCTGCGAAGTGCATGTGAAGTATTTGCAGCCCGGCTGAAGTGGATGTGAGGGGGACTCTTGCGAAGTCCTGCAGGTTCCTACAGGTTCCTGCAAAGTCTTGCGAAGTCATGCGAAGTCCTTGTGAAGTGCATGCACCCTATGTTCCACCCCATGTGAACATTCCCATGCCCTGTGAAGTGTGTGCAGAGTGTACACAGTCTCTTCTGATGTTTACCCCACCCAGTGTTGCTTCGGCATGGGGCCTCTTATTCCAGGGCTGTACAAATTGGTCCCTTGGGAGCTTCCGAACACCTCCTTGTCCCTGTCTGCAGTCCAGCACCCCTGTTGCTTATGTCATTTGGGCTTCGGAGGTATGGGGTTGTGATGCCTGAGGTATATAGCTGTTAGCTAGTGGGCGAAGGTGATCCTTAGAGTTTTCTCTTAGGATTCCCCCTTCGCCAGGTATGCCCTTGCATTGTATGTAGTTGTATATGACTTAGGATTCCCCCTTCACCAGTGTGCCACTTGAGTGTAGAGTGTCTGCCTAGGTTTCCCTCACACAGACATCCCTACATCACCATTGCTGCATGTAGGACAGTCAGCAAACGTGTTTCATATATGTCAGTGTCAATTTATGCTCTACATTCACTACTTCTAGTATCATGCTCCACATTCCATGTAGTTAAGCTTTTGTTGATGACTACCTGTACCTCCTCACCTGTCATTGTGTTATGTAAGCTACCTGAGAAGCATTCCTTATGCCAGCTTGAACTAGTTAAATAGTTCAAATCTTGTATGAACAAAGTAGTAGTAATAACACTCATCCCTTCCAAATTGTTCGAAGTTTTCTATTAAAGTAGTTACTGAGATAAATTGAATATATTGCAATTATCTTGAAATCATCTCTTACATCAGACCTCTGTTCAATTCAGCTTCATTTGAAACTTGAATCATATTCTCTCATTGTATAAACAAACCATATATCACAAGAGATATCAGCAAAGCCTCCACAGTCTATCCCACTCCTATTCAGTGGTTGCTGAACATGATCTTTGCCATCAGTGCCACGATCCTAGGCACTGATCTCATCCCCAGCACCACCAACCCGACGATCACTATCACGGCCGGCGTACAATTCATAGGAGCGATACCAATCACACAATTAACTGATGAGTGGCATGATCATAACAATACTGCTTATAACCAAATACTACTCTGCATCTCCCCTGAATTACAGACGGCCATCAATGATACTGACAAGTCACATGAGGCCTGGAGCATACTACTCAGAAAGTTTGAATCCGCTAATCGTAGCAAAATCAGTATTGTCAGGAAAAAATATGAGAACTATCATATGGTCGAAGGACAGTCCGTCATCACTTATCTAACGGTGATGAAAGAATATAGGAGCCAGCTCAGGAAAATGGGTGAAGTTATTGCTGATTCCACCCATGCCTCCACTATACTCAGGAACGTCCCCGAATCATGGAGACCTATCTCACAGACGATTAGAATGATAACAAGGGTCCCAGACGAGATAGAAGAAAGATTGGAGGCTCATGAAGCAGACCTGAATGCGTTAGAAATATCAGATCAGGCTGCCACCACATTCATCGCGAGAGCAAAACTCACTCGTCCTCCACAACTCAATAATCAACATCCGATCATCACACCTGACAAACCAAGAATACCCTACACGTGTAACAACTGTGGAAGAAATGGTCATTCAGCGGCACGATGCTACGCCTCCGGTGGAGGGCTTGAAGGTCAAGCACCTTGGATGAAAAGACAGGAACCTCCAAACCCCACTTTCTCCAGACCCATCAATGCCTTCGCTACCAGCATAGCAACCGAACCTCCTACTGAATTCGTACCGGATACCATACGGTTAGCTGAACAGCATGACAGTGACATCATTATGATGTCTAGAATCGCTGAGTACACACCAATGAAATCAACCGAACAGACTCACAGCATGATACTCAGTGCTGAGATACCTCCATCACCATCTGCTGAGAATCAGTCGTTGACATGGCTCATCGATTCTGCTGTGTCCAGTCATATATCCGGAAACAAATCATTGTTTCACAATATGTATACGATACCACCGATCACAATCGATATAGCCAATGGGGACTCATTCACGGCTGATCAAAGAGGTACCATTAGGATCAAAATAATAACTGACCCTCGATGGAAGCTCCCACCCGTGCCAATAACTTTGGTCGATGTTATATATGCACCAAAGCTGAAATCCAACTTAATCTCAGTTGGAAGAATGACTAACTCAAATGTCAGCGTACACTTTGGAAAAATCATGTCTTGGTTAATCCTCAATGGTAAAATAATCACGTATGGGCCCAAGGAGAACAATCTCTACACTTATGTCGCTCTTCCTATCCTGCCTGTCAATGAAACAGCTGACTACGTGTCAGAACCGTCAGGTCCTACACTATGGCATCACAGGCTGGCGCATACAAGCTATCATACTATCGAGAACATGAGGAAACTCCAGACAGCCAAGGAGTTCAGCCCAGGGATCCATCATGGACCTCTCCCGCAATGCATCAATTGTCCATTCGGTAAACAGACTCGAGCATCATTCCAAAAGATTGAGAAATTACCTGAAGCTATAGGTGACATCGTCGTTTCAGATCTGTGTGGCCCTTTCGAGCCATCAGTCAGAAATTTCAAATATTTTGTCACCTGGATTGAATTTAAGACTCATCTGGCTAGCATCGACTTCCTCAAAAACAAAGAGTGTGCTACTGTGACGGCATCCTTCAAATCATACATGGCGTGGTTGTTACGACAGAAAGGTGCTGTTGTGAAAAGGATCAGAAGTGATAATGGTGGAGAGTATATGGGAAAGGAGTTCCAAGAAATATGCGCTAAGTCTGGCATTATTCACGAAACCACCTCCCCATACACTCCTGAGCACAATGGCATAGCTGAGAGGTATAATAGAACACTCCAGGAGGGCACACTCACTATATGCCACGACACTGGCTTCACTGGACGTTTCTGGGTATCAGCTATGCACACGGTCAATTTCATCAGGAATCACGTATTACACTCCAGACTCGGGATATCTCCCTATGAGGCTTTCTGGGGAATGAAACCAAGAATCTATTGGCTGCACACATATGGTTCAAAGTGTTGGGCTCTAATCCCAAAGGCCATTCGTCGCAAAAATGAGTTCAAGTCAATTGAGGGGGTCTTCGTGGGATACTACGACAACTCAAAGGCATACAAGTTATGGATACCCCGAACAAATACCATCCTAAAGGCTAGGGATGTTATTTTTGATAAGTCCAACCACATCAAGAGAATCACTATACACACTACAGATGATGATGACTTACCTGACTTATGGACCAGGAAAGTCAATACCACCTTCAATCGTACCCATATCCCTACCCGATTACCACACATCCAAAACCCCAGCATTGATGTTGAACATGACCAGTCCACTCACGAAATGCCGATCAATGACAACACTGACGTCAAGGTTCCCATCACTGACACAGATGAGGTCAATCCATCAGATGATGAGTTTGCAGAAAATGCACCAGCACCAAAAGACTTTGTACGGGGACCATGGCTTGATCCCACGAACTCCACATACGGTCAGGGTAAGCGCATGCATGCATTGTGTACTGAGATGGCTGCGATGGCTTTCGGAATAGCAGATCTTGAATTCACTGAGAGTGCATTTGTGACTTTAGCCGAAGATGAGCCTTACAGTTATAAAGATGCTATGAACTCACCGAATGCAGCAGACTGGAAGCCATCGTGCACAGTGGAATATAATACCCTCATGGGTTATAACACCTGGACGTGGAGTCCATGGATCAGATGATCAGGGATATAGGTGGGTCCTTCGACATCGAGGACCTTGGAGACCCGGAGTGATTACTTGGTATCAAGATCAAACGCGATTGAGATATGGGGACGATACATATATCACAGCCCTCTTTTATCGACACAATTGCTAAATGCTTCAATGTAGCCATCGAGAAACCTATGAGATCACCAATGGAATCTACAACCAAATTCTCCAAGGCATCCATTAATGATCAAATCATCGATATACCCTATGCGTCCCTTATAGGCAGTATTAATTACTGTGCTATCGGTACTCGACCTGACATCGCTTACACAACAAATAAATGTGCGCAATTCACTTTGAAGCCTACCCTCGTGCACTGGGAAGCAGCCCGACGCGTGGTGAGGTACCTTCTACAATCCCAAGACTACGGAATCCTTTTCAAACAGGAGGGTAAGGGTGTAGAGGGTTATGCACACCACCTCGTCAGCCACTCAGATGCAGATTTTGCAGGGGATTTGGATGATCACAAATCAACCTCTGGATGGATTTTTACTTACAATGGGTCACCTATATCATGGTCTTCGAAGAAACAGGGTCTTGTCACTAGATCATCGATGGAGTCCGAGTTGGTTGCCGGTTTCTTTGCATCAGTGGAAGGGATATGGCTTGTCCACCTTGCTAAGGATTTCCATCATGATTTCCTACCAATTCCTCTGTTCACCGACAACCAATCTTTTATAGCCTATTCAGAAAGTGATGCCACCAGTACCCGAACAAAGCATGTCAATGACCATTACCATTACACTCACGATCAGATTACCAATGGAACCATTAAGCTCCTCTATGTTCCCACCATTGATAATGTCGCTGATATATTCACAAAAGCTTTATCACCGTGCAAACATGCCCATCTCCTCTCGTTATTAGGAATCTGTCATGTTTGAAGGGGTCTGTTGTGATATAAAGATACTGTAATAAACATTGTAATGTCAATTTTTCTTTTATCCTTTTATTACCCCTTTTCTTTCTTTCTCTCAGTCATAAAAAGTTAGGAATAATGTTTAAAAAGGAATTTTATCTGTTATATTCAAGGAGGAAACCACGAGACAACACTCGGCCCACTCGCACGAGTCGTAGACATGCTATGACATCACGAGTATGGACGGATGGGTAACGCACGTGATTACCCCGCACACACGTCACCAATAATCAATCGGCCCAGTTACATGGCAAGCAGGCGCCTGAACTGCCGGAAGAATAAAAATAGAATGGAAAGGGATGTTGCGACTATAGAGGGTCGTATGAGGATGACAATGACACAGAATTTAAGATCAAGGAACACATCAAACATATCCAATAATTGGATCGCATATGGGATAGGAGAAGAAGGAGCAGCTTTCACATTATTATGTCAAAGAGACAGATATTTTTCTCTATTATCTTTTTTTTACTTGTCATCGAAAATTATACTTCCAATTCCCCCATTCACTATTTTCTTCCCCCTGACGACTGATTATTTTCCAGATTTTTTCCACTATCCAAAAATCCAGCACTATTTGCTCCACAGATAGTACTATCTTTCATCCCCTTAGTTACTAATTTTCCAGACCTCCATCCCTATTGTTAGCATTCCCAAAATCACCCATACACCTTCTCATATAAATATCAGGATATTCCTGTATGTTATTCTTCAGCCAGAATTATATCCCTCTTGATACACTTAGAAAAGCTCAGGGCTTTCAGACTTGCCTTTCAAAATTTCCTACCATCTTCTTCAACAAAATTCTACAATCTACAAGCCAGCTACACTAGATTATCTATCTACTCCCTCAATTCATCACCACACATCGAACCTCTCTTCTTTTATTCAGCCAACAATCCATCTCGACACCAAAGGAACCCCTGAGCCGAATCTCTGGAACATCATCATATACCATCTCCAACCCCCGCACTACGTCACCTTCGGTTAATCAATGCGTGTGCCATATTCAGCATCACACTCATGAAGGAATCAAAAAAGATCTTGAGCTATTTTCTTTTATCAAAAAAAAATATAAAAAATACATAGATATTAAAATTGTGGCCTCTCCATGTCTCTGAAAGAGACGATAGGCATAGTACTGTATCTGGGTGACATGCCTCTGTCTGGGGTTGTGACCTTGCTCACCCACCACCTGTCCATTCCGATATGGAATATCTGGATGCCACCCCAACTCTCCTTTGGGAAAGAGCATGACATAGTGAAGAGGGGCATAAGATGGATTGGTATCATATATCCTCTGAAAATGACCCCCTTGCAGCTGGAAAATGATATACCTAGGATCTGATGTGACACCCTCCCCAGGAAGGACAATGGCAATGTCATCTCCAGTAGGGATGTTATACCTCCTGGGATAAGTATATGGCATATATGTGAGCCTTGCATGGATGCTATGGTTCTGCCCCTGATCCCCGATCCTCTGCATGGCTTGCTTATAGATCTCAACAAAGGGATTGCATTCTATGAGCATGTCCTACAAGTTTGACATGACGGTTGGAGAGAGTGCCACATTATGCTGCATCCTCTGCTGCAAAGCGAGTTCTTGATCATATACATACAGCTGAGCATACTGAGGAGGAGCACCCTGAGCAGGGATGAGACTACCATGGTTATGGTAGAGTTCACCATGCAACTTGAGGACATATGGACCATTTCCCTGAAGCAGGCTCTGATCAAATTTAGCTCCAAGAGAAGTAAATGCAAATGCAGAGTTGTACTGCCTGATATTCTGGCACAATTGTTTTGACTCAGGGTCTTGGCCTTCCAAGAGGAGCTTCAATGTGTTAGGGACATCTGTGAGCTTAGGAAGCTGAATTTTTCCAGACAGGCAGCAATCACCAAAAATATTCTGTGCATTAGTAGAGCTCTGGAG
>QFFB01007697.1:0-11305 GCA_003316465.1 Ramaria cf. rubripermanens
AATCCCAGGCAATTTCTTATAAGGTGGTGTTACACATATAAAGGACTATTTAAGGCTGGTTGCGTAGCCGGATTCTAAGAGGCATTCTGCTGGTTGAACAGCAGTTCCCATACAGGTGCTAGGAAATATAGATAGTGTGAATAATAACTGAGTGGTTGTAACATAATGGGCGAATAGTGCGAATAAAAGAAAATGTATATCTACCTACAGGATTTGAAAGAAACTTGCATCCATGGTGGGGTTTCTGTGCTAATGAAGACAAGAATGAAAGGTGATAACTACAAGATGAGTTTTTTTATGAGACTGTGTGTTTGTGGATATAAATTATAAACTTTGCAGAGTTTCTGGGTATATTGGGTTTCTTTGGCCATGGGTTCCTAGGATGTCATGTCTGTAGTACCAATGTAGTCTCTCTACCTGACATAGCACTTGAGTTGCTTTTTGGTGAATATGGCTGTCCAGGATCTGGTGATGAGTTATTTGGGTACAAGACACGGGGTCAGTCAATTGCTCCTTGTAGATAGATGTGAGTAATGTCGAGGAGACATGGAGGATATCGCAAATAAGTTGCCCAGCTTTGGTCATCGACAGGGAGTTGTATGGATTTGTTAATGTGCAAGCACCATCCCCCCCTTTAGGGTACACATCATCATTTTTCGGACAATTGATGATGTGATGCCCCTGCAAGGTAGTTTCAGCATTCTTGGCATGCTGAAATAATGACCGGGTGCTCCTTGTTTTAGACTTCGCTGTTTCTCTCCATGGATGGCGAACATGCTGATGGAAGTGACATTTGATGCCATTTTTGACTAACGTCATTTGTTTTCTATTTTCTTAGGTATCTGAGCCAGCAAAGTAGAGGTTTCAAGAATGATGAAAGAGGGAGTGACTCATAGAGTTTGCTTGGATCATACTTGATGATGTATAGACATTCATTCTTGACATTGCCCATCTGTGTGAAAACAGAAAGGGGCAGAATAGGAGGCTGATAGTGACTCAGAGACTCGACGTGACCATTTGCAATATTTTGTGCTAAAGGCAGTGAGCAAGCTCTAAGCAAAATCCAACCCAGGTTAGGGACTAGGATGTTCATGGGTAATCCATTCGCAGCATTTGGGATGTAACCCAAGGATTGCAGGGATATGTTTGAACCAAGCACAGCCCTGGCTAAATGTGCTTGGACCATACTTCAGTGGGTATAGACATTCACCCTCCTCATCGCATGTCTGCTTGAAGACATAAAGGGGCAGAAGAGGAGGCTGAGAAGTATTCAGAGACTTGATGTGGCTGTTCGCAACATTTTGTGCTATAGGCGGTGAGCAAGTTCCACCCTCCATGTCACTTGTCTGCTTGAAAACAGAAAGGGGTGGAATAGGATGTTGAAAAGTATTTGGAAACTCAACATGGCCGTTCACAGTATTTTGTGCTATCGGTGGTGAGCAAGTTTCCAGTGAAATCCAACCTGGGTCAGTGGCTGGGATGTTCATGGGTGATCCATTCGCGGTGTTTGGAACATAACCCAAGGATCACGGGGATGTGTTTGAACCAGGAACTGACAGTGGCAAAGTCATCAAGGCAGTGTGGAGTTTGGGGATTGTACCTAAGGTTGTTGGCGAATTGGCTGATGTCCAGGTCATGGCAACTGTCATGCATGAGAGCAAGGAAGCAGTGCTGAATGAGAAAGTAATGGTTAGGTTGCCCCATTTGATGATGGGCTTCATGGCAATCAGCCAGGGGAGACCAGGTATAATTGAGGCTGAAGGATGTAGCTTCGTCTCTAGCAGTGAAACATGCTGTGAAGATAAATTGAAGAATGTGAGCTCCATATCAAGATATTTGTAACTGAAACCAATTGTCATGGGATTCCAGAATCAATAAGCATTGGTACATGGTCATGATGGCCAGAGATATGCACATGGAGGATGAAAGATGATTGGGAGTGAGAGGTGATAACAGTGGGGAGATTCAGTCCTGATTCAGGATATAAGGCAATGGAGTGTAGAGAAATGCTGAGTGACCCTTCGTGTACATGGCCAGGGAGTCACGAACTAATTTTCCGATCAGGAGCTGTAAGAATCTTTGCCAGTGGGGCCAGGGTGGGATGAGAATGAGATGTTGGTCACATGAGGAGTAGTACAAGGGTTGAGGTAGAAAGGTGATTGCTGGTTGGAGAGACTGATTTGCGAAGAGACAGCCATACAGTGAGGATGATGGATAAATATGAGCCAGAGGAGAGAGAGAGACGGCGTTGGAGGATGTAACCTTGGAAAAAACAGCAAACATGGGTTTGGAAACGCAGCGAAGTATGTAGGTGTAGGAGGATGTGACCTCAAGGATAGCAGCGAAATGCACTGTTGTTAGATCCCTGAGATCTGACACCGAGACTCCAAACCTTTGGACCTCCAAACTCCAGAGTAACTATTATATTCTGTTTTAGTTCTTGTTGTTTGCCTCTTAAAGTATAATCTTCATTCATGACCCAAAGTAGAATACTTGTACCTCACTCAATCCGATGAAAAAAAATCGAATGACACGTATCTAAAAAGCTTCAAACTCCGAGGAGTCTTTAAAAACTCTAAGCTCCACATGCGTCTATTTCATTTCAGCTTATTCAATCATCTCAATTCAGCCCAGCCAGACGACTCAGCCATACCCCATCGATTATCAGTTCATTGTTATCCCCATGCCGTCCATCAACAACGCAGCTTCAAACTCTATTCCCCTTCAGACCTTTAACTCCCCAACATTGCCCTCATTATCACGATGGTCACTTGATTTGGAAGATATTCAAAGACACACCGAGCTTCATCACATGCTTTACCCCCAGTCACCTAAAGCAGCATGGCTCTCAATGAAGAAATCACATTCCTCTATTCCAAAATCATATGCCATTGGAGATTCTGTGTATTTCCAAGACGATGCGCAGCCGTTCATGTTCCTCAGATACACAGGCAAGGTCGTTCACAATGAAGGAAGGAAAGAATACAAGGCAGAATTATGGGCTCCATACCCAACCAACCCTTCCACGTCAATCCGACTCAACCTTCATCATAGAACCACTCAAGACCGTATACAACTGTCTCCCCCTCGCGTTCTATCATGGGAGTGGATTAAGGAGAAGCTCAGGAGTTATTTCTGTTATTGATTCATCACCCTCACTCTTATGACTCAATTACGCTGACTAATCCCATGACTCATCTCGGAGAAAGTGGACCATTTGTACAACTATGACTGGTGAATATTTATAGTGCTCTTGTCATGACTCATTTCGTTTCAGAATGACTCACCTTGTTTCTATTTTAGTTAGTCTTTTCTCGTCATGACTCGTACTTGTTCTATTTTTGGATCTTTTATTACTCATTCACCATACTTTACCCCTATCTGACACATTCTCACTTACTTTTGCTATTGTAATTTCTCCCTTGTTTCCCCTTTTGTGTTTTGTGTTCTCGCCATTACTCATTCTGACTCAGACCTGCTTGCTCATCATATGACTCAACCCATCGCAGTGCATGACATCATTGTAGCTTGGGGATGTGTATATAAAGGGCTCGGTCTCTCAGTACAATAACAAGTCAAGTTCAGTTCTCAAGTCAAGTATCTCTTAAGTCTTATGCTCAAGTCCAAGCCAAGTCCCAAGTTTAGGGCACCAAGTCAAAGCTTTGTCACAGGACATAGCCGCGCATACGTCACAAGTCACACGTCACAAGCCTACATCATACGTCACATAAAGCAGGGCGATCATCACAAGAAGTCACCTGCGTTATATCCCAGAAGAACAGGTTGTACGACTCATTCTCCATACTAGTCAACCCACAGCTGTAGTCTCTTTGCCCACGAATGACTGCATTATAGACCGTCCAGGTAGAAGGACCATTGCATGCAGGCTAATAGGTATTATTCCTGTTAGTGCATCTTTACCGAGCCTCTGAACCTATTTGTTAGATCCCTGAGATCTAACACTGAAGCTCCAAACCTTCAGACCTCCGAACTCCGAAGTAGCTATTATGTTCCGTTTTAGTTCTTGTTGTTTACTTCTTAAAGTATAGTTCTCTTTCACGACCCAAAGTAGAATACTTGTACCTCTCTCGATCCGACCCTCCGATCCTATTCCGAACTCTGCTTGTTATACGCCCCTTATATCCTTCTTGTTATACGTTCTAAGGATACAATTAGTTTACGAGGTATTAATAGTCCTCCAAACTTGTATCCAGTTCTTTAGTTCAAATATCGACTTAATTCCACGTTACAAACCTCCAGTCCCCTCACATCACTACATCCATAGTTAGACACTATTAGTAGTAACTCCGAGTCCGAACCTCCGGACTACCTCTGATACTCTGACCCCCAAAATTAGGGACCGAATGATAGTAGGTGGCGCAAATCATAAGTTGAAGCCAAGTCCCTACCCCCCTCATACACTTTCAAAGTCTCTGACCTCCGAGTCTCCGACCTCCGAAGTTCCGGGTAACGTCCGTGAACTTAACACTATTCTGAACTCCGCTTGTTATGCACCTCTTATGTCCTTCTTGTGTTATGCTTATATCCTTCTTGTTATACATTCTTAGGATACAATTAGGTTACAAGATATTAATAACCCTCCAATCTTGTATCAGTTCTTTAGTTCAAATATCGACTTATTTCCTTGTTACCAACCTCCAGTCTTCTCCCATCACTATCTCTGTAGTTAGATACTACTAGTGATACTCCCAAAGTTCGAACCTCCGAGTAACCTCCGAACCTCTGATCTCTGAAATTAGGGACTGAACAATAGTAGGTGGTGCAACCCATAAGTTGAAGCCAAGTCCCTCTTGTATTACTTTGAAGTCTGACCTCCAAAGTTCTGGGTAACATCTGCAAACTTAACACAAGATTGGAATTTAGGGTAAAGGTATAATGTCAGTATAATTCCGACATGGGCCTACAGTTGTAGCAAATAACCCAAGAGTAGTACACAAAGAATTGCACATGTCCTCAAGGAAAGATCACCCCAGTTCAAGTGTTCCTTTCGCTGATCCGAACACTTCTGCATAGTGCTGCAAATAGCAGCCTTGGTGACACCCCTAAAGGGACATAGCAAATAAGATCAAGGGTTCGAGCTCACCGTTAAACACAACTACCAATGAGGGAGTAGGTTGTTGCACTAAGGTTTTTCCTACTAATGAGGAGTCAAATAATGAGGTAGATGTATGATAATCAAACTAGAGAACTGTACAGGTGGAATCAAAGTACTTATAGTAAAAATCAAATGCAGGGGGGGGATGGATGGAGAGAGGCTTCATGGGGCAAGGCATCTGATGGGACCTATGAGTGAAACCTGTCAGCTAGACCAGACTTCCGCTCACATTTGGTGACCCTGCATGCTGCATGGGAGATGTGAATGATGTGAAACAAGGACAAAGTATCATGGCACAATGGCAAAGAATATGTTCAGTGACCAGTGAAAAGAAGTGAGATAGACTGCGGAGGCCTTGCCGACATCAGTGTGATGGAAACCCACTGGCCAGATCGACATAATTCACTGAACTTGAGATGTGGAAAACAGCAGTCATGACAGCCCTCTGGGAACCATGGACAGTAAGTAGAATGACACCGAAAGTGTGATGGGTCTGGCAGCGGCCAGACCTGCAAATAAAACTCAAAAATCACCAGTGATAATGTAGAATGTGCAGAATGAAGGCCTGGAGATTGGAGGAGCCTCTAGGGACTGTGGATGTCAAGTAGAAGGGCGGGGGGCACAGCGAGTCCAGCAATGGCCACATATATGAAAAAACTTAAATAAATCACCTGTGGCAATACAGGATGCACAGAGCAGGGTGCTAAAGCTCTGTGGGACATGTAGAAGTTGTAAGGTTCATGTCTAAATACATGAGGGAGTCTGGGGAGCAAGTGGGGGCCTTGTGCATGAGCAGATGTAGTTGCACACCCAGCACAGCTTCCAGGGACTCCTGATCAGTTTGGGGGCCTCTCTTTGGATTCCCCAGAGGTGGATGCAGGTCCTATTGGGCCTGCAGAACAATCACTGCTCATGTGGAACAAGTTGGGCAGTGGATGCACAAATCTGACAGTTTACAACATTGTTATAGGTGTGTAAAACCATAAGACTGAGAGAACAGAAGATGGATCGGAAGGGACTTCAGCTTCAGCTTATGTGCTGTGCCTCTCAAATAATCACAGGGTCCCAAGGCTTCAGAACAGAGGGATCAAGTAATGTAACACAGTTCCACAGTATGTGCAGAAGTGCAGAAGTAATAGTAGAAGAACACTACGGAAGGTTAACATGGAAATGTAGTTGATATTCAAACTGAGGTTACTTAGTATGAATACAGGAGTTTATATACTAAGGGGTGCATGTAAAACTGTTACAGTAATGAGTTCCAAGTTGGAGCAGGAGGGTATACAATATGGATCACGAGTGGAGTCAGGGATCATAGCACAGGGGGGGGGATGTAAGCATGATATCTAAAATAGGTACCTATCATCCATTGGTGTGAGGACACAGACATTCCACAAGGAACAAGGTACCCTTGCTGATGGAGGGGCCGTGGGGATTGGAGAGCTTGTGTGAGGGCAAACTAAGCAGATGCTCTACACTCAAGTGGTGCACTGGCGAAGGGGGAATCCTAAGTCATATACAACTACATACAATGCAAGGGCATACCTGGAGAAGGGGGAATCCTAAGAGAAAACTCTAAGGATCGCCTTTTCCCACTAGCTAACAGCTATATACCTTGGGTATTACAACCCCATACCTCCGAAGCCCAAATCACATAAGCAACAGGGGTGCTAAACTACAGACAGGGCCAAGGAGGTGTTTGGAAGCTGCCAAGGGACCAATCAACACAGCTCTGGACAAGAGGCCCAACACCAAAGTGGCACTGGGTGGGGTGGATGTCAGAAGGGACTGTGTACACTTTGCATGCACTTTGCAGGAACCTGCAGGACTTCGCAAGAGTTCCCCTCACATCTATTTCAGCAAGGCTGCAAATACTTTGCATGCACTTTGCAGGACTTTGCAGGGCATGAGAATGTTTGCATAGAGTGGAATGTAAGGTGTGAAGGCTTCGCAAGGAGTTCGCAAGGATTTCACAAGCTTCGCAGAGGTTCCCCTTACAGCTTATTACAATCCGGTTCCTCACGGATCACCGGTGACCATATTCAGTAACTAACCCCATCCCAAGCCCATACCCCAAGCCCGACCTTATCCAAGCCCTTCCTAAAGTAGTCCAAGCCTGAGCCCCACCTCCATTCCTCATAGTACACTCCCGTGAACCCCATTCTTACCCATCCCCGAGCTTCATTATGATCCCCTTAGTTAGTTTATATTCAACCCCGTTTCTCTGTTATCTGTATATAAGTCTTGCTCTGTATGTACCTCACTCTTCAGTCAGAAATCAACTTAGATACCCTTGAACCCTGTACTAGTTTCTTGCTCTGTTCTTCTTAGTCCTTCCACTCCTCTTGTCCAACCTCACTCTAAAATCAAGGGCACATGTGATGGTAGATCACGCAGCATATAAGCTGAAGCCAAGCCCTTATGTATACTTGTATATGCACAGGCATGATGATTGGCAGACACACCCTATGATGGCCTATTAGGACAATGTCAACTTCTGTACACCAGTTGTTGCTTGCTCTGCCACACACTGAGGGCTTGCCTCCCTTGATTGTCTTGTATCCTTTGTTAGTACAAGTCCTTTCCATGTTTGTTTCCATTTCCCGTTCCATTCACACTTCCGTGTTTCTTTCAATGGTTAGAAAACCTTACATTTGTTAACTATGTTACATTGTCCCTACTCTTCCATGTTTCCATCCCCTCCATTTTCATCTCCACCCCAGTTCCAGTATTTCCACCCATCACCTGTTTCCAGATTCCCTCACAGAGCTAGGTTGATCCCACCAAGCTGGTGGTCCAACCTCACCCTGATCTCCCACAGGAGGCTCCTTATGTCCATAAGTATGTCTGGAGCCCCCCCCCCCCCCCTCGTTCCCATTCTGTTAGGTCCCCATTCCTGCCCTCCCATTCCTCCACCTGCTTCTGCTTCCTTCTGCCTCAGAAGGTGTGTCCTATGGATATCAGTACACCCCTGCTGGGGATACCTTCTTTGCATGGACCATGGACTTTCTGGTCACCTTGGGCTGTGCTACCTTTCTTCCGCATGGCATGTGTCACCCAACTCCACCTACTGTGTACTGCTTTTTCAGGCCTCTGCACTGAGAGCAGGTGCTCTCCCTCACTTCACCATCCCAGAGGCATGTGACCTGTCTCCTCTTGCAGGTATTGCAATTCTGTACTCCCTTGCCCAACTCCTCCGTTCCCGACAACTCTTCTATCACAACCCTTTTCCGCTCCTGGCTAATGTTGTGATAAAGAAAATATGAAAATTATTACGAAAACATTTCTATCATTTTATTCCCAGTCCTAGAAGACTAATGCAGAAAATGGATGAATTTATTTGGATTTTATCTATAGGATAAAAATCTATAGCATTTTAGAAAATGTTGGACTGTTCACCAGCCCTTTAACGCCCACTACATCACCAGATTGAGACCAGATCGTGGATCGGACCACATATGTCATTACCCCACATGACCACTAGATCGGCTTGCTTACATAAGCGCCAAACTTTTGGTGGAACAGGTATAACAAAATATATTGTTACAGCATGGAGATTGCTGTATGGAGACTTCAGAACCCATGGAAATTAGAAGGAGTGATGTATCACATACACTCACTCAACTGAACACTTACAAAACAGGTCCAGAAAATAATAATTAGTATTAGAGGTTTTTCACAAGCTTATTTTGTTTTATTTTCCCCTATCCTTTTACCTATTAATTGCCATGTTAATTCATTAGAAGTACTCTACCCCAAACATCCTAGGTAGTATCCCTGTTGATCCAATGTTTCAACATGAACAGGGGAATATTTGCTCCACCCTGCCTGCATGCATCCACCCCTGCAACTCATTTCCACCTTACTTTTTATTCTGCTTTGAAGATATTTTTAGAATAGTTCCAGTATAAATAATCCAATAGTTCCTAGACAAAACTAGTGCCAAAATATCACCCAGTACTGTTATCTTGTACAAATCCATATATTTACTTGTTAAATCCACCAAGAGAATATTTCCTGACCTCTACTTGATGTTTCTGGCAGCTTCAAAACATCATAGAAATCATATAGTTATTACTACAGTTCTAGGCCCTCAAAACCGAACATTTTTCCACCCAGAATCGCCTAAACAACAAATATTTTTGTCTTCTGACATCACTGAGCCAAACTCCCAGTTTGTCCCTGAGGCCAAGTGTTATCCTGCATCACGTGACCTCCTGCATCATTGACATGCTGGTGCCATGCTGACAACATAAGAAAAACATCATCTTTATTAAATATTATTTTATATTGATTTTATTATAAAAGCTAACAGTTGCCTGTGGCTCTTCCACCTCCTCTGTGTCTTCCCGTTCCTCCCTCTGCAGTGCACATTTCCTCTGTACCAGCTCTTGCAGAGCCTCCTGGCACATGTTTTGTGCTGCTGCCCAAGTCTCTTCCAGCACTGCTCAGTTCTGCTGGACTGTGGTCGCATTGTCCATGATGATAGGTGACTGTGATGGCAGCTGTAGGTTGGCATATGCTGCCTGTCGAAGTCTCTCTGCCTCTGATTGGGTAGGGGTGTGTGCTGAATCACCATCCCTGCCTACTTCTTGACCTGTCATAAGTGCATCCAGTTCTGTCTGCATGGTTTCCTCTGCGCATTCCACCTCTCCACATTCTGCCTCAGCGCATACCATTTCTGCCTGCTCCACCTGCTCATGTTCCTCATGCTCACACTGTTCGTGCTCTCATTGTGCTGCCTCATTGCATGCCTTCTGATTGCACTCCGCCTGTTCTGCATACTTGTGTGCCTTGGCCTCCTCTTGTTTGCACTCTTCACGCTCATGCATTTTGGCCTCTTAATGTTCCTGCTTTTCATGAACTGCCTTCTCTTCTTGCTCCCATGCCACCAGTGGGATGATGAAGGGAGGGAGAGCACCTGCTCTTGGTGCAGAGGCCTGAAAAGGAAGTGCACAGTAGGTGGAGTTGGGCGATGCATGCCATGCGGAAGAAAGGTAGCACAGCCCAAGGTGACCAGAAAGTCCATGGTCCATGCAAAGAAGGTATCCCCAGCAGGGGTGTGCCAATATCCACAGGAAACACCTTCTGAGGCAGAAGGAAGCAGAAGCAGGTGGAGGAATGGGAGGGCAGGAATGGGGACCTAACAGAATGGGAACGAGGGGGGGGGGGGCTCCAGACATACTTATGGACATAAGGAGCCTCCTGTGGGAGATCAGGGCAAGGTTGGACCACCAACTTGGTGGGATCAACCTAGCTCTGTGAGGGAATCTGGAAACAGGTGATGGATGGAAATACTGGAACTGGGGTGGAGATGAAAATGAAGGGGATGGAAACATGGAAGAGTAGGGACAATGTAACATAGTTAACAAATGTAAGGTTTTCTAACCATTGAAAGAAACAC
The DNA here is from genome assembly GCA_003316465.1 of Ramaria cf. rubripermanens. Classification (NCBI taxonomy): domain Eukaryota; kingdom Fungi; phylum Basidiomycota; class Agaricomycetes; order Gomphales; family Gomphaceae; genus Ramaria; species Ramaria cf. rubripermanens. Next base: position 10,521 of record QFFB01007697.1, read on the forward strand.
GGAAGTGTGAATGGAACGGGAAATGGAAACAAACATGGAAAGGACTTGTACTAACAAAGGACACAGGACAATGTACCGGAGGACTGGAGTGCAGAGGCAAGTCTGTGGGTAGATGCTGAAAAGCGGCAGTAATCATCCTCAGCAGAAAAGATGTCAGAAGAGACGGAGTGGACTCCAGGGTGCAGAACTTGATATGACCTGAAACCCAGTCAATTGATGGATTGTAGCAGGCAAGCAAATTATGTCCTAGCACAACAGAGCAGCTAGCATCAAGCAGAGTAATGTAAAATGTAACTTGTTGGGTGTCTCCAGTAGTGAAACAGATGGACAGGTCCACTGCCTCAGATATTCTGAGTTAGAGGAACCATCAAAAAGGCAGAGCAGAATAGATGGAATTTTGGAGGTACAGAGTTTATGTTTGAGTGTAAAGTTGGAATCAAGGAAGCAGCGAGTGGAACCGGAATTAACCAGGGCTGGGAAGGGCAGACCGATAATGGTATCAGAGGTGAGTGGAATCATGAGGGAGTTGGAAGTGGAAAGAGCAGACACATTGAGTCAAACCTCATTGTTTGCATGAATAGGGTCAATACAGCCCTCAGCTCGTGCAGAGGTCAGAGGACTGCTGACTATATTTTTGGTTCTGGTGTGGTTTTTGCCTCAGGTTTGTCTTCTGTGGCTTTTGCAGCCAGTCCTTTAGACTTGTTTGCAGAAGAGTTGGATTTGTGTTAAGTTCACGGACGTTACCCGGAACTTCGGAGGTCGGAGACTCGGAGGTCGGACTTCGA
>QFFB01007704.1:0-28381 GCA_003316465.1 Ramaria cf. rubripermanens
ACACGTCACAAGCCTACATCATACGTCACACGAAGCAGGGTGATCATCACAAGAAGTCACCTGCATTATATCCCAGAAGAACAGGTTGTACAACTCGTTCTCCATACTAGTCAACCCACAGCTATAGTCTCTTTGCCCATGAACGACTGCATTATAGACTGTCCGGGTATAAGGACCGTTGCGTGCAGGCTAATAGGTATTATTCCTGTTAGTGCATCTTTAGCGCGCACGCTGCATTTTTGTGCAAACGGACTGCCATAACCCTGGCATTTTCGTAGTTTTTCCGGAGGCGAGAGAATTGGTGCATATGCTCTTCTACAAGAGACTGGTGTACTGCATCCCTCCAATATTGACTTAGGGAAGTTCGTTCTTCCAGAGAAAAACCCCAGATGTCTAAACCGAGGCCTAATAATTCCGAAACGGGTTTATTCGTTGTCGGAATTTCTGGTCAGACAGTGAGGTTGAGCTGGGAAAAGAAACCCTCACCTGGCAAAATGCTGTAAGTAGGATCAAGGGTAAATCATCATGATGGTTTCCATCAGATCGGTTGACTGCGGATCTGTGCCAATCCAACGCTATTTCTTGCACTCTAGTTGCACCTTACATTGTTATGGCTCCTGAATCACCATTTACTGATTCAGACAAATGCCTTGTCTGAGTTCTCTGGATGAGGCATGTGACACCCGGACGAAGTTCATGCTTTGAGCACGTACACCGCATTGTCCACTTTTATATTCATCTATCTCTCAGTATATATAGAGCTCATGTTTTCTCCTCTTCTCTCACGTCTTGTCTCCCTCACATATCGCGCTCGATAGTCGTTAAGACTTTGAGTTGCTCTTTTCTTTGCACCCACCCATTCTGCTTCCCTACTTCTCATTATGTATTTCACTTCCGCCGGCTTGAGCATGGCCCGGTTTCACCCTGGTTGCGCAAAAGAGCGGTGGCGACGCAATAGACTTCTTGCTAGCCCATCACACACGAGAGACAGAGACGTTGTACAAGGAAACCTCTGAAGTGTCCCATTTCCGACAACACACTTTGTCTCATTTAAAGCTTCTTGGTGGAGGGGTAGCAACGAGGCGCTTTCTGGTCCTCTTTTACAACTGCAGTGTTCTCCACGCTGGTCGTTTCTACTTTCCTTCTTCATGTGAGTTCTATTATCAGAGGCACAATATTAGTTCTCTGACCTCAATGCAGTCGCAGTCACAGTTTCAACGATATTGCTTATCAAGTGCACTTTCTGGAACCAATCCGATATGTGGCCCCTCCAGCGTACCACCTACACATCTCACCCGCTGCCGCTGACCGCCACGCTTGAAGAACACTTAGACACTTTCAGGAATGCGCCAGGAGTTAATTGGGAACCTGCCGACTTTGTCAACTAGAATCTCCAGGTGAGAGCCATTCTTATGACTACCCTGCGCTCTCCTAACAACCCCTTTCCATACATGCTCGAACGTGGTGCCAAATCACAATAAGGACCTGCTCGCCAAGAGCTCGCTTATCTGGGCTGGTCTTAATTCCACGGCTATTATCCAGCACTGAGAGCATATGGCACAATTTCTAGAGAAAAAGAAGGCAGAGGGCGTCTTTGACCGTGTTCATGTTTCAAAGGGTGGACGCGGTCTCATCGGTGAAGGTCGTGGTATTGTGTTCACAGCTGGAAACGCAGTTTGTTTTCCCATTCTTGAAGTACTCCCCACTCATATCTATCTGTCAGGACACTCTGGCTCACGTGGTAGTGGCACTATGACTCATTCGCAAGCACTTCAACTCTAACCTTCCCGCAGCCATCTTCCACTTCCCGTCCATCCAAACGTCCTGACCCCAACTCCCCACTTGTTTTCGGAGCTGCAGCAGCTCAATGCAAAGCTTGTGGAGGCCACTGGTCGCGACCACGATCCAACATGGGAGAAAAACCATCAGCTTAAAGCCCAAAGTATCATTGAATGCGAGTGGGCCGAGGTCATCTACTTTGACTCTGGCAACCTTCCAGCTACAAATCCCGAGGTCCTATTTGATGCCCCAAACTATAAACGTCTCGGTGTCTTTTTCACGCCTGACTACTGGAAGATGTCAGCCAGTAATCCCATCTGGCAGATCATTGGTGTTCAGTGCCGTGATGAGTGGGAACAAGAAGCTGGCCAGATCGTCATTGATAAACGGCGGCATCTAGACGCAATGCTGCTCTCGCTCTACATGCTTACGGACTGGCGGTACTGGTTCTATTTCAGCAATGGTGACAAGGATGTCTTTCGGTATGTTCATGCATAGCCGCATCTGTGCCTGTTTGTTCAAATCTGACTCCTAGATTTGTGATGCTTGCCCTTCGAAACGGTGGGCACTCCCTGGTCGGTAGGTGGGTGGGGGTGGACTTCCTCGAGGCACGATGTCAGGTGACTTTTGTGCGCACACGATGCAGCAGTACGACCATGCCGGTCGGCCCATGTTCATACACTACAACCTCTTGAAGCAGATTCCATCCGGTGTCTTCTTAGGGTTCACCTGGGGCCGTATGAAACAGGTCACTGCCTTCCCGTCCAACAAATCCCTCTTATGGAACACGTCTGAGTCTAAGAGAGAACACGTATCGGATCTGGATCCCGTTGTGCGTGGCGGTGACAATGTCGATGCCGATATGCTCGCAAACGCTGATGACAAGGGATGGACTATTTACCTAGGCTCAGACGAGGTGTGCAGGCGCGCGGCATTGGAGCGCAGGATCAGACCATTCTTCCATGGGGGAGGCAACACCACATTCTGCATCGATATGAAATGGGTGGATCCTGCAGCAGTGTCGGCGCCATGGTCGAAAAAAATCATAAAGAGTGGGAACGAAGAAAAACTTGTCTCGGAACCTAACTGATTAGGGATAAACTAGGACCAATCCCCATTGGAAGTTAGTACTGTAACATCCTTTGTTTTCTTCATGCTGATGTATGTCGGTAGATTGCGCAGTGGTCAGATGACGACCGACTGAGAGATTTTGAGCACGTAATGTATGATCTCGGGTTTCAGCCAAGTGGGCAGAGTTAGGTCAGTCATGGACACGAAGGTAATACAGCATATATATTTACATCCTGACTTTGGCTGTGCTCGGCCAGATGGTCTACCTTCTCATCCCAGGCCACATTGGACTCTGCCCAATCCAATACCTCACTATTTGGATCAATTTCCACCGTGAATAAACCATAGCAGCGTGCGATGGCTACTCCCTGGATATGCTCCATCTCTTTGTAGAACCAGGCCTCACAAGCCAAGTCCTCAGACCGGCACCAAGTAGTGATTTTGATTACAAGGGATGGAAGGGCATACTGATTAGTGTCATGCATTCTAAGAGAGTACATCGACCCCGCTCTGCCATACCCAAGCCGACCCGGTTTTAAAGAAACATCAAGGCAAAGGTTCCCTGGAGGTGGAGGTTTGGAGGGTGGATGAACAAGTGGTGGGCCAACAACGTTAAGGTCTTCTTCTATTATTTCTTCTATAAGTACTTCTGCAGGTTTTGAGGGGGTTTTAGATAGCATCAATGGAACCTGGACACTGTTGATTTTGATAAGGCCATCGGTGAGGAGCGATGAGAAAGCATTTGATGGCTATAGAAGCAGCTCAAATGCAAATTTCTCCAAATCAAGAACAACGAACGGCCCTGTCTGCATGGTGTCTATGGATGGTCGTGGTGGATCTTCTTTGGACGGAGAACCAATGGCGCCGACCGAAAGTTGAGATACAGTAACTTTCTTATCCCTAGCCATAGCCACCGTCGCCAGCGTTCTACGCAGCAACCTCACCTCTTCTTGCAACCAATCCCATTCTACTCCTACCGTCGCCAGCCGTTGGCAATGTTCCACGCATGTCTAACCCCCCATCCACTTCTGAATCTTTCAAAGATGTCGACTTGGGCCAAGTTCGACTTGTGCTTGTGCGCAGGTCAAAGTTCTATCTTGAAATTCCATTAGACACCATACATTCTCTTTGCTCAAAGCCTCTGAAATATCTTGCCTTTCTTTCTTGGTGCATCGTCGGAGTTGAAGAGGCAAGTTGGTGAAGCATCCTGACAACCAGCCGATATATCTCGACGGGAATATCAATGACCAAGGGTTATACTACTATTATGCCATAGATAGACAGGACACATATGCTCGTAGGTTTTCTTCTACATTGTTGTCCTTGACACTGACCACGTGGTTGTCAGCCAATGATCTCAACAAGGCAATTGATCCTGATGTGATTAAGACACGGTTGACAGTGTCTTTTGGATCCACAGAATCTCGCAGCAACTTCCGCAAGGAACTCCTCGAACGTGACACATGCTGTATGCTCACGGGAGCTCAACAAGAGAATGGGAATGGGATGCATATCATTCCCTATGTGCGTGGCTCTGAGGTGTTTTTGACCATATGATTGCGCTAGCCTGTGATCTGATTCTCTTTTCCATCTCAGTGGTTTCGGTGGATCATAGAGACCCGTCCAAATTATGAAGAGAATGTGCAAGATCTAAGGGATATCAATGATATTCACAATGGGGTGTTTGCAAGCATCTTGATACATAATCCGTTCGATGCTCGCCAGGCTGCGATACTAAAGGTTTGTCATAATTGTCAACCCATGTTTGACTTGTCTCATCTTTATCACTATTGTTACTCAGACTCCTAGTCCACGATTGATCGAGTGTCAACCTCCAGAGATCAGAAGGTCTAGTCGACAACTCAATCCAACAGAGATCACCAGGCGCAATATTCTGACATTGGACTTGCACAAGGTTGACCTTAACTATGTGATCATCGGCCATGGTCCACTGTTTGATTCAGCATGTCCTTACACTGTGTCAACTGTGGATAATTAAGTTCCCGCCCACCACATAAACTAAAACGAGCTCAATGGATAAAACGACTGGATAGGTAGCATTCCTAACAATATCGAAAAGAAGATAGAAAAATGAATAACCAGTGCATGCATCCATGAAATAGCAAAGTGCAGAAATGAAACAATCCTGATGACGGTCATCCTACGACTCTGGGCATACCCAACACTTTCGCTAAGATGCTTGTTGTTGGGATTGAACGTGAAACCTTTGAACTGCTCTTGCACCATCTCTGAAAGTTTCAAGTCTGCAACCACCTGACCTAGCTGTCCGAGTCTTCAGGAGCTTCTGAAGTGAACTCTGAATCAAAGTTTGCAACATCCAGTATGGATTCCTGGAGATATTAATAATATCATCACGCATTTGACGCGAGTAACATACCACACTAGGCTTGAAAGGAGGTTGAATTTTCTTTGCGAGTAACCTAGATAGTTGCCCAGTGAGCTACCCACTGAACGTGGGAATGATGACCCACCTGTTTCAGTCAATCTTCTTGAAGAATGGGTGTCTTTTGATCTCTTCATCACCATTGACACCTAACCGTTTTGCCGGATCTCGGCTGAGCAATCCTATCATGATGCTCTTTGCGTCGGGATGCACGTCATCTGAGAATTTGAGAGGGTCGCGAAGGATGCGCTGGTACATGGTATTGACGTTCTCATCACAAAAAGGTGGCAAGCCAGTCTGCATATAGTCGAACAGTATCAGTCAGTGTCGCAACGGGCTAGTCATTAAACAAGTGTGTACCATCATTTCATAGAGAAGAACACTTAATGTCCACCAGTCTATCGTCTTTGTATATCCCTGGCTTTCGATGAGTTCCAGGGCAATGTACTCGAGTGTACCCCAAAAAGCTGTGCCATATTATAAATGATGGCTTAGAACATGAGGTGAGCGACACAGACATACTGCCGTGTTACCAAAGTCACATAACGCAAAGGAAAACCGGAGTCGCGGCATGTGCCGAGCTCCTTAGGAGCACGAAGCAAGGTTAGCCACTTGGGTGGGCTTGATGTTTGATCTCTTCAGTATTGGCAGTGAGTTGTTACATTGACCCTGAGGTGAGTGTCCCCATCTTGCCATTCCTTGATATGCTAATCATGACTTCTAGATAAGAGTCCCCTCCTAAACTCTGCAACCCTCCTTCTGCCATGTCAGAATTGAGACCCCACTCACTCTATATAATCTTGTTCCTCCATGGCTATGGAAACGAGCCCAACAAGTTCCATTGGGGGCTCTATCTTCACTATAATGACCAGGTTGGTGGTACCAAGTATCACATCAGGCAGCAAGGGTCAGGTTGGATCCCAGACCATGCAAACACAAAGGGTGCCTTGACATCCTTTCTACTTGTTGGCCTCCTCCGTATTGCAGATATTCAGCCTGCTTCTTTCAACATTGTTGCTGGGGCTGTTGCAGAATTGGACAAAAAAGTCAACAATGGCAGTATGACATGCCGAATTTGGACGTTGGGTGTTTTAGAGCATCTCAGAGCTGCCAACCTTGTCAGATGCTCCAGTCTGTCCATGCTTGAGCAGGAGGCATTCACCTTTGGAAATGCACATCAAGGGAGTGCTGTCTTTGCCATAAGGCCCCAGCCTCTCATGGAGTCTACAGCATGCCAATTGTAATGCTACTAGTAACAAGATATGGGTGGTATGGGGCAATCCACACTGCAGGGGAAATACAACTCATATGCTTTGTTTAAATCTACAGGGCACACAAGGGTATTGGGGAAAGATGTAGATATTGATCAGAGAGCCCTCTGGGGGGCTATCCCACTACAAGTAAAACAAAAGACAGTGTCACACAATACAAAAGTAGTCCAATGAGTGCAGCAGCATATAGACATGAGTTTGAGGCAACCGATACTATCTACTTCCTTCTTATCATGGAAATGACCTGGCGGTAAGCATCCATATCGCTATCTCAGAGACAAGCTCTTCCGCGTACTTGTTGCCACCGATGTCGCGCACAAAATCTGTCCACCACCATCCCGGAAGCGTGACGCGTTGGAGAGTTGTGAACTCCCAGTAGTCAGGATACCACCCGGCTGCCTCCCAGTCCAAGATAGCTTTCAGAGGCTTGTTGTTTTTTCTGGATATCCTGGGCACGAGCGGGATATGAGGCACCGACTGAGTGTGAGGGGCGTGCGGTGTGCGTACCTTGACAGCAGCCTTGAGCTCTGCGCCTGTTTTGTACGTGACGGGGGACGTCAGCTTGAGGGACGATTCGGTCAGAAACTTTCAGTCTTCCTGGGATATGGATCAAAGATTGGATGAGCATACCGGGAAAAGAATGTGGCAGCCTGTACTAATGCTATTGGATGCGTGAGCATGACATTATTGTGTCTACAGAAACAGAATGCTCACGCCAGGGGAGATATGACGGCCCAATGTGTTCCAAGGATCTGCCACCTTGGAGGTATAAGGTTGGTGCTGAGGATGATCATGCCGACGACGACGATGAAGGAGAGAACAAAGGAGAGCCAGAAGCGGCACAGGATGCAGGGGCCCCCGATGAAGAAGTTGGAGCGCTCCATTTCTGTCTTCGTCGCTTGCCAAGTCAAGTTGTATGAGACGAGGTGGGCAAGGTGGAGGGATGAATCCCGAGGTCGCCGAAAAAGAAGAAGCTGCAGAGATTCGAAAATCGTGAGTTGGGTGGATGCTGCAGAGGTGAGTAAGACATAGACAAGAACGGAATCCACATCATGTTCTCCACGAACGACACAATCTATACACAAAGATGGTTAGTTTCCGTTGGACATTCGAAAGAAGTGTGGCTGCAACACGCACCAGGTTCCTCTGGCCAAGGCGGTACTCCAGCACCGTAAAGCCGATGTTCCCCGAACCTGGGAACACCACCGTGCACGCCAGCCAAACCTCAAAATTGTACAAGTAAAATCCATCGATGGGGATGGTGAAACCGAGAACGAGATACTTGAGCAGGGACAGCGTCGCCCCCGCCGCAATGCCATCTGCACATCCCGGTCAGATATCCAAACGTCATATCAGAGACTGTGAGCGGAGAACGACGTACAGTACGAGAACATGTGCGAGAACATACTGACTTTGTAGTGCTGTGGGTGCAAGGCGACAAGGCAGTCAGGCAGCGTAGAGCATGTTAAAAGAAATAAAACGCACGAGGGTCGCATCAGACCACACGAATTGCCTGAGCTGTGCGTTTATGGGACTCAGGCGCCACGAGTGCATAAGGGGGTTAAACAGCAGCCTGCGTCCACGCACGTCAGTACCAACACACAACACGACGCCTGCAGACAGAACGTACTCGTTGCACCCATATGCGTACTTTTCCCACTGATTAAGTTCATCATCGCACGTCAGCGACACGCCCTCCTTGAAACCACCGTTGGAATACGATACCCAGTGGATCGAATAGCCTTTGAGCTGCAGGCGCAGCGCCATGTTGGAGTCTTCAGACATGTTCGACTCGGACCAAACCTTGCATTTTCCGTCGTTGGGGTCGATGAACGAGGCATCCTGGAGAGCTCCCCAGCGGAGAAAGCTAGGGAGGAAGGGAAGATGAGTCGTACGACTTGTGCAGAGCAAGGAAGACTGACGCGTTATGTCCAAGGAATGGGGCAACTTCGTCGTTGGCACAAGCTGGAAGGACCCGTCAAGCGTGGAAAAAAAGCAACGACAGAAGAAGCACCCACCCGACTCGTGTTGAACGATCGCCACCTCCAGCGACTCCGCCAGCCCCCGCGCCACGTCCCTGAGGCAATCCTTCGGTACGACCGTGTCCGAGTCGACAATCAGGATAGCTTCGCCCACACGTATGGCGCGCCCGTTCGCCGCCCACGGCGTCCACTGCCGCCTAGTCTCCTCATATGTCTCCTTGATGGCCAGGCGCAGTACGCGCTCCTCAATGTCGAGCTCCGTATCCGCAGCCGTCAACGCACTGCTTGTCGTCGTCGTCGTCGTGAGCACCGTTATCGCTGTAGCGCGCTCGCGCGCAGAGTTCGAGCTCGCACCCACACCCACTGCTGCCGCCGCCACACTCAGCCCGCTCCCCCCAATAGCAGCTATCGTCCTCTGTGCGCACTCCTGCTCCCACGCCTCGACGAGCTGCAGCCACTTTCAGGCTCAGCGCGAGGCCATAGTTCATGTGGCTCGCCTTCTTGAAGCGGCCTGCACGTACGAAGCCAGAGTGCGTGGGTGCGGGTGGGGCGCCGGGCTTGGCCTTGGGCGGCTTTTCAGGGAGCGGATCATGCTTGGGGCACGCGACCCAGCCGATGCCGTGTTGCATGTAGAAGGCTTGCCACGCGAGATGCTCAGCAGGGGGGAGGAGCTGGTACGGTAATAGTGTGAGCGCAAGCCAGGGAAGGAATGGAGAGGAAGTGCATAGAGGTGTGTGGTGAGGATATTAACGAGCAGCAACGCACCTGCATCCCATCGTCATTAATAAAAATTGTGGACGTTCCGCCCTGTCGTGCATACGTCTGCATCGCTTTCTTCTAAGATTCCACGGAGGGCGTGCTAATGTAATGCACCGCGTCAGCTCAGCTTGATCCAGCTCAGAAACGCAAACGCCGCCAGAACATCCCCACTTACATAGTCTGCTCAAGACTCTCCAGGTGCACTATCATCTGGATCGCGATATGCGGGAGGCAGTCGTCGACGGCACGTGGGGCGCGGGCTTGTATGCGGAGTAGTATTTGGAGTTTTCGTGGTATCAGGAGACAGGGCCAATGGCTGGTGGGAGTTGGTGAACGGTGTGACAAAGGGGAAACACACCCCACTCACAAAAAGCTAATATTCCCCACAATCTAGAGACAAAAGAGATTGATGCAGGAAACGAAGGGCATGGTCACGCAGTGCCCGAAGCGCGCAATGCCGCCGTCAAGGCGCGGAGGACACCTGGGATGGCCAGTGTATAATGGTTTTAGGGAGGGTCAGGGTGTGCGTGGTGCAATTTTTTTGCGTGAGGGAACCGCAGTCAACAAACAAATGACAAAACACATCAGCACCCTCACACAACAACAACAAAGATGTTGAATACGCACGAAGACCGGTGCCCATGAACACTAGAATAAAAACGGTGGTTAGTAAGAGATCGGGTACGAGAGGCAAAAGCGCAGATACAGGACTGGAAGCCAAATCACCAAACGCAACAACTACAGCCTTCTCAAGAAACACACGAAAAAAAGATCGATAACACCTAAACCCCCACCCCGCTAACTCGAAGCCCTCGCCACAAAGCAAACACCCCAAATCCACCATACCCAGGGATCCAGTCCCCCAATACAATACCCAAATCGCACAACAAAACAAAATAAAAAATGGCAAGCGCGAGGCGGGTGGGGGTCAGTACAAGGTGTGTGAGCAGAGGCCGGAATGGGTTGTGAAGTCCCTCTTGAACCGAGAACAACCCGGATGTTAGCAAACTTTTACCTAAGGCTGAGTTTCAATTGGCATCACACCCGCGCGGCGTCGAGAGCAAAGTGAGAAACGACCATATCCTACTTCTTTTGTCAATCTAAAAAACCTCTCCTTTCCTCCAGATGCCTCCATCGAACAATCCACCTACCGTCTTCCACGACAGCCACCCGTTTGTTCGACGTATGTGGGGTCATATCCACCGCGCCCTCATCAACGTTTCCAAAGCCTATTGCTATTTGACTGGAACTCCAAAGGACCCATTTGCAGGTGTATTTCCACTACCTTTCGGTTTATTCATGAAGTGGACAGATGGCACTCAGGAGGAAGAGACACACGCGATGAAAGTTGCGCGCGATCTTGGCATACCTGTTCCCCGGGTGATTTCCTACGGAGAACATCCTAATGGACTCCCCGGATCGATTCTTATGACTCACATGCCGGGCGAGCATCTCGGGGAGGTTTATGATTCCCTCACCTCTGACGAGATTGAAAGAATCAAGTCCGATCTTCGAAAGCACCTCAACACCATGCGCACATGGAAAAGCCCATGGGGGGGGCGATTATGCTCTGTCTCTGGAAAATCTCTGCGAAGCGCACGCGTTCCGGCAGGATACATTGGCCCTTGCGATGACGAGGTCGCATTCCAAACAAGCCTCATTCGCACTGCATCGCCCCTGGTATGGTCATACCCCATGACATTTGAAGAGGCCCTTGACGTGGCCCAACGATTTCGCACCATCTCGCACCCGATCGTGTTCACTCACGGAGACCTGTGGCACCACAACATTCTCGTGCATAACGGCCGGTTGTCTGCTATCTTGGACTGGGAGGCAGCCGGGTGGTATCCTGACTACTGGGAGTTCACAACTCTCCAACGCGTCACGCTTCCGGGATGGTGGTGGACAGATTTTGTGCGCGACATCGGTGGCAACAAGTACGCGGAAGAGCTTGTCTCTGAGATAGCGATATGGATGCTTACCGCCAGGTCATTTCCATGATAAGAAGGAAGTAGATAGTATCGGTTGCCTCAAAAGAATCAATTCAACCATCTTCTATCCTACACAACTTGTCTGACTTGCACATCTTACTAAGCTGCTAACCCCAGCTAGGGTTCTTACACTTACTTAGTGTATTAATTCTCAGTTAAATAGTTGCTTTACTGCTTAGCCACTTGGACTAATCCTCCAGGTGAAATTCTACAGAGTGAGTCTGACAATTGATAGTCTTGCCAGTTGCACTCTAATACCTGAGAGTTATTGATCAGTTGATTTTCCTGTTCAGTATCTTTCACAAGTCAAGTCAAGTTGCTTATAAAAGCTACCTCACACACACTTTCTTATGTCTCTCATTATTGTTGTGCATTGGCAGATTATCAGATCAGTCCATTTATAAACTCGTCTGCTAGGTGTATTCCTCCTTCTTTGGAATACTCTTGAACCCTGAAAGTGTCCTTGAACCTACAGTCTAATAGTTTATTACACATTGCTGCTAAGAAACATATTGCCTTCCATCTGTGATAACTTGGACTAGTTATTCCATGGATTGCAACCAAGGTACAAATATTAAATTATTTCCAGAGTTGTGCTGCAGCAGTGCTGGTATTCTATAAGTCTTGTATATGACATGTTCTGATAGATTGAAGTGTTAGCAATAACACCAAAGTCTCAAAGGGTTCCAAAACAGCGGCAACATGCTCTTCTGAGAAAAGACTCTTACGAGGCCAAACAGATGCCACTACATAAAGCTATCTGTCATGGGACACCCCACTCTCCGCTTCTGCAGTTCCAAACTTTGCTTCCGAACTCCTCTCCACTTCTGCAGTTCCAAACTCTGCTTCTGGAGCTACCTTGGAAGTGAAACAGTTTGGGTACGAACATCCAGGGTTGGTTAGGGATCCGCGGAGTGCAGGGTCGGTAGGCACTGAGTAATAGACCTGATCGTAGTCAGGCATAGTATAATATGGGCTTACTGGCAGTGGGGGACCCTAGACTTTTCTCTTTGGTTTTCCCCTCTGTTAGGTGAGATCCCCTTTCATTGTATGCCTCCTAGATTTATATGTATACTTTGGTTTTCCCCTCTGTCAGCCTGTGTGATTGTGTGACCTCCACAGTGCTCGAGGGTTGCCCTTACACTATCAATGTTTTGCATGTGCATATCTTAATGTGTTTCTTTTATAGTAGGCTACTTAGTTAAGTTGTGATCTTGTACCCAGGCTATAGAAGTCGCCCACCCGAATGCAACTTATGAGCTGGTCATCAAAGTGCTTTTAGGGAAGGAATCTGCCGTTCTATATGGTCAAATTTTGCTCCCCTATGCTCCCAGGTGGCACTGAGCTTATTGACAGTGTCCTATCAGGGCAATACCAAGCAAATCTAATATTGTCTACACCTGACCTGACTAAGGCAATTGTGCCAAAGCTTGGGAGAGTATTTGTATGTCATGCCAAAGGTTTAATGACTCTGGTTATATGATCCCAGTACCTTGTGGCAGTTTCCAGAGCCCTAGCTTGATGCCAGATGAATTGAGAAGTAATTGAAGATGAACGTCGGCTTGATTTGCATGACCAGAGACGCCTTTCTGACCTGCATTTGGGGTTTCACACATTGCCCAACACAGTAATTGTCAACTGGCTTCTTGGGCCCTGGTTGCTTTGGGAGGTATCACATGTCCAGACTTGACACCTATCTCTCACCCACCCCAAGGAGATGCTGTCAACAGGCTACTCACACCATTGGCAGGTCCCTCAAGCATCTCAAACTTTACCTGCCATATAACTACTGGGGTGAGTGACCACTTGTTCTGAATTAGGTTCCTTGTCTGACCTCAGAGAAGACAGACCAACTTTTGACGTCAATCTGGAGTTCAATAAAAGTATCAAATTCCTACATTTGGTGACCCTCAATATGTCCTGTACAGCCACTTCCCCTCATCATTAGTGTCTGATATTGGTAGGGGAACATCTATTGCATGCAGCTGCAACCCCAAGGCTTAGTGTTATGGTTGCAAGACTTCGATGGCGGACAATAAAAAGACCCACATTGAGCTTCCAGTTGTTGTGGGCAAAGGCCTCGGGCAGCTGAGGCAAAATGTATGAATGACTTTATGGCTTCTACATATGACTACAGGGTTGTTGGACACATTAAGACCAGAGTAAAATTGGACAGCAGTTTGGACAAGGTTTGAGACCTTGGTTGAAAGTTCTTGCAGGTCACTCTGATATGTCATTCTTCTAGGATCATGAGGCATACATTAACATGCAAGCTCGTTGCCACGCATTTAAGACTTAGTATGCTGGTCCTCATCCTTATTTATTGTTCTTGCTGAATTCAGTGATACAGCGATCACATCAAGGGAGGAGAAATTGTCGCAGAGAAGAACACACACAAATGATGACAGGGTAATTGATTTGCAGGAAATAAAGTTATTGAGCATGCCCACAGGAGACAACTTGCAAATTGGCAGCAAGTGATCAGTGGTTTCCATCTGTATCATACTGCCATTTGGATGAAGGAGGGGATCAAGAGTTGCACCATGCCTTGAAAGACTTCTGTGAAGAGGGAGTGTATGTGTGCAAATTGTTCTGAAGTATTTTGATCACTAAAGCTTAATACTTCTCTCAGCTATGGTGCAGTCTGAAGTGTAAGATTGTTTACAGTAACCATCATATGGATATGTTAAGACTGGGGTCTACGTGAGGGACCTTGGGATGAGCTCAAACCGAGCTTGGCTGAGGAGTACTAGTAAGGGCTGGGCTTCAGCTTATAGGCTGCACCATCCACTATCACACATGCCCTTGATTTCAGAGTGAGTGTGGACAAGAGGAGCAAAGGGACTAAGAGGCAATGGAACAAGAAACTAGTAAAGGATTTGAAGGGTATCTAATTTGATTTCTGACTGAAGAGTGAAGTACATACATAGTGAGATTTATATACGGATGACAGGGAACAGGGTTGGGTATAATTAACTAAGGGGATAGGAAAGGTGTTCAGGGAAGGATAAGAAATGGGGTTCAGGCTTGGGCTTGGACTACTTCAGGAAGGGCTTGGATAAGGTTGGGCTTGAGGTATTGGCTCAGGATGGGGTTAGTTACTAAATATGGTCACCAGGGATCCGCAAGGAACCGGATCATAACAGGACATCTATTTGCATTTCTGCCCATATGATGATTATATTGTTTCACATTGTAGGCTCGGTTGTAAAAAAGTTGGCAATGCTCAATACAGTAGGGATTACAGTAAATTCCTTTTGAAAGTTGTGTGTACCTGTGACGATGTGTCAGGTCACATTGGATAAAACATTACCTTTCTTGGAATGGGGGCAATGAGAACAATGCTGAATTTTGCATCGGGAGACAGCAACGTCTTGAGTTTGTTGGTTCCCAATCAATCTGTCTAGGCCTGACTTTGACTTCATCCTTACCAGTGTGGCATGAAACTTGCTTCGTACTGGTGAATTGAATTTAGTGAAAAAAAAATCAAGTAAAAGGGAAAGGCATCACACCTGTTCAATAGTGGTGATGTTAAGCAGCAGCAACTGAGCAGAAGCAGCCATCAGTAAAAGGAAGGTACACCAAATTGGGAATGACCTACTCAGACATGGACACCTATGAGCACCAGTAGCAGCCAGATTATGACAATACCAAGTGAGAACACAACTGCACTACCTGGAGCAATGCTCATTGCCATATGAAATGAAACATGCTGCTGATGCGGAGAATAAATAGGTTCAGTGCTGCAGTCACAATCACAGCTATTGATGTCAATCATATGGTTCTATTGTTTATTGAGTTGTATAGGATGAGCACTAGACCTACCGCAGTCATCAGAAATGTGATAAATGATGTGTAGTTTTGGCAACCCATGCAACTGTTTACCCATTGACAGTGTCGCCACCAGTTGGCACAATGCCAACACTCATGGATGATCATCGCTTGCACTGTTACTCCTAGGAGGTCGACTGACACCAATGAAAACCTAGCAACCTAGCAGATTTTCAGCATAGAAGCATTGCTGTGCCCTTAAGTGTTGCCATTTGCAGTAGTGTGTACTCAGGACTTGCCTCATTTGAAGGGGAGCTGCAGTTTGAGACACCCAGAGCAATTATGATTGCCTGTCCCGTGTATTATGAGGCTTCTCATGTATTGTATAAGAAATAGACACCCTATTCCTCCCCAGGGCAATGAGAAGTAGGTGTAGTCAGGCGTACACGTTTCTTGCTGAGCCACGTGGACTTGGGCCTGCTGCTTGACGATGGATCCTGGAAAGAAGTTCAATAATCAAAAGATTAGGCATGACATCCTTTATGGATAAAGAGACAAGGAGATGTGTCACACACCAGAGGCCCCACATGTCCTGCTACATTGGCGAATACACAAAGACATGTGATCTGTGTCTGCAAACAAAGGTGCGAAGACAGCCGCCTATAGGTGAACTTCATCCCCTCCCAGTCCCTGAAGCACGTTGGGATACACTCAGTGTTTATTTCATTGTGGAGCTGCCAGAGGCCCACGGATACAACGCGGTCATGAATGTAGTGGACAGAACTTCCGCGTGCACCAAATTTCAAGTCATACCAAGCCTGGATCGCAAGCAATAGCTAGAGCAATTTGGCAATGTCCTGCCACGCCGTTATATTGAAGCTGCCAGGAAGTGGACAGAGTGCTTTGGGCCGCTGAATAGGTCAGTTTGCTGGGTGCCTGCAGGTGCTAGACCTCACATGGTGTTGGGTTCTTAAGTGCTGCGGGGAAGTGCATAGTACTTATGTGGTGGTGATGTATGGCGGTTGGTTTGCACAAAAATTATAATGCGCCCACGCCCAAGTGAGAACGCACCTGTTGGCGTGGGCTTGTGTGAAAGTGCGCAATTTTATGGTGGTCCATTTGCACAAAAATGCAGCACGCGTGCCCTAACAGATCCGCACGCGCCATTTCACTGTAACACACTCCCATGCGTGCATGTGAGCGGAGTCTGAGACCTGTCACGTGACCTTGTCCCTTCATAAATAGTGATTTACTGGTCTCAGGACACATAAATATAGATTTTTTTTTGCAAATATGATGGATGAAACATCTCTAAAAAAACTCTATAAGATATACAGTTCCACATGCGAGTCTTATGATCCTGGATTTCAACTTTCAAGTTGCCGATTGCCTGCAACTCCAAAGGGTGAGTAACACATTCCCAGGGTGAACTCCACAGGTCATGTGATGTATCTATGAGCACCCATGCTTTGTCACTAATTCCCAGGCTGAGTTACGGTGAACTCTGGAGGTTATGTGATGTGTCTACAAGCACCCATTTGGACTTCTGTTCCAATTTCACCGTAACTCAGCCTGGGAACGTGTTACTCATCCTTCAGAGTTGCAGGCAATCGGCAACTTGAAAGTTGAAATCCAGGATCATAAGACTCTCATATGGAACCCTGTATATCTTATAGAGTTTTTTTAGAGATGTTTCATCCATCATATTTGCGAAAAAAAAATCTATATTTATATGTGTCCTGAGACCAGTAAATCACTATTTATGAAGGGACAAGGTCACGTGACAGGTCTCAGACTCCGCTCACATGCATTACCGCACGTGCGCATAAAGCATTCTGTGAAATCGCATGCTTTCATACAAGCCTGTGCCAACAGGTATTTTTTTCACTTGAGTCTGCACATTATAATTGTTGTGCAAACCAACTGCCATAGTCTCAGACTCCACTCACATGCATCACCACACACGGGAGTGTGTTACAGTGAAACAGCATGTGTGGATCTGTTAGGGCGCACGTGCTGCATTTTTGTGCAAACGGACCACCATAATTCTTCCACCTTCAAGAATTCATGAGCATCTGCCAAAAGAGACTCAATCATGCCTTTATCTAGTAGGAGTGAGTCTAATGGGCAACAGCATTTTGTCTTTACATTCGTCCACATATTTGGACCAAAATAATCTGTCTGGCATGTGGGTGTTCCTAAGATCAGTAGTTACTGCTAGACAATAACACACTTACCTATGGTGGTCCATTTGCACAAAAATACAGTGCGCGCGCCCTAACAGTTTCGCGCGCCATGAATTAGTTTGAGCATTACTGGTTTGCACAACAATTATAATGTGCAGACCAAAATGAAAAAAAAAAAATACCTGTTGGCTCAGGCTTGTGTGAAAGTGTGATATTTCACAAAATGTGTTATGTGCGCACACATGTGGTGATGCTTGAGCGGAGTCTGAGAGCTGTCATGTGACCATACCCTCTTATAAAAAGTGATTTACTGCCTCAGGACACATAAAAATATAGATTTTTTTTGCTGATATGATGGATGCAACATATTTAAATGTTTATATGATATTTATAGGGTCCTATATGAGGGTCTGGTTACCTTGGATTTCAACTTTCAAGTCACTGATTGCATGCAACTCCGAAGGATGAGTAGCATGTTCCCAGGCTGAGTTACGGTGAAATCGGAACAGAACTCCGAATAGGTGCTTGTGGACACATCACATGACTTCTGGAGTTCACCGTAACTCAGCCTGGGAAATAGCATGGGTGCTCATAGATGTATCACATGACCTTTGGAGTTCACCCTGGGAACGTGTTACTCATCCTTCGGAGTTGCATGCAATCGGCAACTCAAAAGTTGAAATCTGAGGTAACCAGACCCTCATGTAGGACCCTATAAATATCATATAATCATTTAAATATGTTGCATCCATCATATTAGCAAAAAAAATCTATATTTTTATGTGTCCTGAGGCAGTAAATCACTGTTTATAAGAGGGTGTGGTCATGTGACAGCTCTCAGACTCCGCTCAAGCATCACCGCACGCGTGCGCACACATAACGCATTTTGTGAAATATCACACTTTCACAAGCCTGCGCCAACAGGTATTTTTTTTTTTTTCATTTTGGTCCGCACATTATAATTGTTGTGCAAACCAGTAATGCTCAAACTAATTCACAGCACACGAAACCATTAGGGTGTGCGTGCTGCATTTTTGTGCAAACGGACCACCATACCATGGAGCCTACTGACTTCCAGCTGATATCCTTTCCAGCGAAAGAAGTGGATGGCTCCAAAGTTTGGCACATAGTCCACTTGGCTGTGCTCAGGATCAGTCTGAAACTTCCATTTTCATTGTGAATTCTTGGTCTTAACATAAATCTTGCATGGCATGTGCCACATGTTTTCTGTTATCTATCGCTCCACTTCAGGGAATGCTGTGAAGCAACATCTATGCTCTTACCAAATAGTTTACAAGCCACCCATAAGAGATATCCCCATGCTCAAATTCAGCAGAAACTGCATAGCCTGCAATGTTGTGAGTACTATTAGTGTTTATAATGAAGGACAGTCGACTTGTGGAACTCGAGCTGCTCGACCATCTAGTGAAACACCCTCCCTGTCTCAATGACGGACCCAATCACAAGGATTTTGAGACCATCCAAGATGAGCCGACTGGAAGGCATAGAAGCCAAACTAGTTGAACTACCCAAAAGGGCAGCCACCCAACTGAGTAAACTCGACCATGAAGGTTCTTTTGAGAGGGGTCCATTCCAACTCATTGCAGAAGCGACAGAGGCTGGGGCTGAGGAGGGGAAATGATTTTGGAAGCCATGCAGAGTGGCCTTATTAAACAGCGCCCAGGTGGACCGTGGACATACGTTGAACAGGGACGGCTCATCGGAAGGGGGTGTGATTTGAATTTAATCAGCACAGTACCTGGGCACACTTCATGGCTCTGCTTGGCTTACAAGCATCAGAAGATCGATATATTTTTGCAAGTTCTAGAGTGGCACATTATGAAATTTCTCCACAGCTAAGTGCCAAACACTGGCAGAAGCTTCATTCAGAAATCGAACCGGAAAGCCATCACGATGGACAATAGTACGCTGACCAGCTAAAAAGCATATCAAGCGAGAAATGCCACACATCCTCTGCATCATTATGGCGGTCCATTTGCACAAAAATGCAGCGCGTGTGCCCTAACGGTTTCGTACACCGTGAATTAGTTTGAGCATTATTGGTTTGCACAACAATTATAATGTGCGGATCAAAGTGAAAAAAATACCTGTTGGTGCAGGCTTGTGTGAAAGTGTGATATTTCACAAAATGCATTCTGTGGGGGTGTGCGCACGGTGATGCTTGAGCGGAGTCTGAGAGCTGTCACATGACCACACCTTCTTATAAACAGTGATTTACTGCCTCAGGACACATAAAAATATAGATTTTTTTTGCTAATATGATATTTATAGGGTCCTACATGAGGGTCTGGTCACCTCAGATTTCAACTTTTGAGTTGCCGATTGCATGCAACTCCGAAGGATGAGTAACACGTTCTCAGCCGAGTTACGGTGAAATCGGAACAGAACTCCGAATAGGTGCTTGTGAACACATCACATGACCTCCGGAGTTCACTGTTGCTCAGCCTGGGAAATAGTGACACAGCATGGGTGCTCATAGACGCATCACATGACCTTCAGAGTTCACCCTGGGAATGTGTTACTCATCCTTCGGAGTTGCATGCAATCAGTGACTTGAAAGTTGAAATCCGAGGTAACCAGACCCTCATGTAGGACCCTATAAATATCATAGAATCACTTAAATATGTTACATCCATCATATTAGCAAAAAAAAATCTATATTTTTATGTATCCTGAAACAGTAAATCACTGTTTATAAGAGGGTGTGGTCACGTGACAGCTCTCAGACTCCGCTCAAGCATCATCGCATGCGCGCACACACATAACACATTTTGTGAAATATCACACTTTCACACAAGCCTGCGCCAACAGGTATTTTTTTCACTTTGATCCGCACATTATAATTGTTGTGCAAACCAATAATGCTCAAACTAATTCACGGCGCATGAAACCGTTAGGGCGCACGCGCTGCATTTTTGTGCAAATGGACCGCCATACATCATGACTGGGGTTGAGTCTACTATGCTGCCATGGTATAATGTTGCAGTTGCTCTTCTGGGTAACCCGACGGTCTCAATGCTGACCTCTATTCTCTGGGATGGCCTCAAGCTGCTTATACTGGGTTCTGTCATTGAAACAGCATGCAGGATATTCTATTGGGTTATAGACAGGTTTAGACTTCATATGTTGCTTGTTTTGAGGACGTAGCAATCACATACCATATGATAACACAGGCTGGTCGATTTCTGCTGAATTTGAGGCAGGAGACATTTCCCAAGAGTGGGTTGTCAATTACTTGGTAAGCTTACCCCTAACCTCTCATCATAATTGTATTACGATGAGAAAGATTGACGCTGGCTTGTGCCTCAGATCAAGAGAATATATGGCGGACACTGTGGAATATATTTGTCAAAATGAAGAACAACAAACAGAAATGGAGACTTCAGACAGGTGCCGAGAATGACCCAGTAGATTTTATCCCAGAGTATGGATTTATCCAGTTCTTTTGTTGGAGGGGATATTAGTTGGAAGCTAGCAGAATTAAGGACCAGTTTGGCACACAATCACATTCTGTCAGAAGACACGGACCGAGCCATTTTGGCAGTCAAGCCCTCTCCCCTTCTATTTCTTTGACGTAGGTCCAGTGTCTGAACATATCTCACCATGAAATCATCCTGGTGCCTTTACAGCCTCTTCACACTGGACAGGTCTGTTCTATATGGATTTGTGGAGGAATGCCATCTGAAGTATGCGGACGATACGTGAGTAGTAGAGAAGTCTCCCCGTTCACCTTTGATTGACATTCTCATAGTAAATCTGAAGTTAATGTTTACACTGCTGGAGTGAATGCTGATTTTCTTACAGCATTGTTATTCCAAATGGTGTTCTAGGGAAGGCAATTTTAAGATCCATTTCCATGCATTTCCGGCTGGGGCAATGTCAAAATGATGTGTCAGAGACCGTTGGACTTGCTTCTGATAGATAAAAGTGCTATTACTTCTCTTCTAGACAATGCTAGGGAGTTCCTTAATGAAAAGGATTGGTGCGTAAATAGTGGAGGGATAATAGAACAGTTAGTTTAGCTGGTATCTCAAGGTATATCAAGACAGGCATTCCGCATGGCTGAGGTTATATGCTTCATAGGCCTCCTGGAACAGGCAAAGGTGAGCAGCTGTTTCTCCTCCCGTAAATATTTACCCCCCTGCTCACTCATCAGGCTTCAACTATATACACTATGGTATAGAGCCCATCTTATGAGCTTTAATAACTGACGATGCTGAACAGACTAATGTGCAGGCTGGAGAATTGGGGTTGGAGATTTATGTGTTGTCTCAGGTCATCAAAATCGCACGTATTTTTTTCTGGAATGCATTGTCCCCTTGTGGTGAAACCGGCTGCTTATAGTTTGGATGATGCTCATCTAGCTTGTTTAGTTTCACTTCTCCCTACGCAGGGAATCCTGGTGCTCAAAGACATTGACTGTGCCTTCCCGTCCAGAAGTGATCAGGATGAAGAAGAATTCAAAGCCAAACCATGGTACATTCCAAATAACCCGCGGACATCGCAGGTCACAATGTCTGGTTTATTGAATATATTGGATGGGATCGGTTCAGGTAAATGCCATTCGTGTTGTTGAGAATAGGTCTGACAATGGGATCGACTTAGAGGACAGCAAAATATTCTTTGCAACCATATGCTTCTCTATCTTGCTGTTCAGCTTATGTTGCAAGCTAATTTTTCACAGACTAACCATAATGACCGCCTTGATCCTGCTCTCGTAAGGCTGGGTAGAATTGACTGCAACATTGAATATAAACTGGAAACTCAACGCCAGGCTCGTGGCTTGTTCCTGAAATTCTTCCCAGAATCTATGTTTCCGACTGTGACCAGCACAATCGATGAATCTCTAGACACTAAAGAGTTGCAAAACACAACCTTGCGACTGGCGGATGAAATCTCATCGGCCATACCACCAGACATGTTCAGCATGGCAGAGCTTCAAGGTTACCTCCTCGAGTGCAAGACTGCTGGGCCCCTGGAAGCTGCACGCCCATCCAAGCATGGGTTGAACGCGAGTGCCAAGCAAAGCGCGACATGGAAGCCCGTGAGCAATTACGCAAGGCTGAGCAGCGGCAGCAAATGCTCAGAATTGAGCTGCACAATTCATTTGCAAAACTCAGGGCAGAATACAAGGAGTACTTAGCAGAGAAGACTTGGTAAATCAATATTTATAAGCTTTGCAAATACCTTTGCATTGCCCTCTCAAGTCACACCCATTGCTTGCGCCAAACCCGACAGGGCTGGAGTGTGACATCACAGTCGTGACACCCCACATCTGGGATGAATCATGGACGACAAGTTTCTAATTCTCGCTCAACTAGCAGACGCCATGCCGCAGCCAGTTTTAAAGGTTCCTGCTTCTGATGCACGCCGATTCTCATCAAAGCCGTTCAAGTGGCTGCGTTATGCTGTAGCGGTCATCTTTGGTGCCAATGGTGATCTTTTCCACACTGGGAATGACAAGATAGTAAACTACAACGACCCTGCACCTGTGTCATGTGTACTGCGCTACAAGCCTTCCACAGTTTTCAAAGTCATAGACCCTCTAGCATTAGATCACCTCACTTCCTCCCAGTGGTCTACTGAGAGTCGAGCTGGCTTTCGAAACCAATTGCTTGAACGTGATGATCACAGATGCATTCTCACTGATCAGGCACCAAGGTTCTGTACAGCTGCACATCTCATTCCAGCATCTAAAGGCAGCAAGGTATGTGCTATGGTCTTTCCTGTGGAACTACTGTTGACACAGAATAGTATATGGAAGCTATGTGCTGATGGCGCGCCACCTCGGACAATAGTACCATGACGTCAATCATGGACATCAGAAATGGATTACTCATATTTGAACCCCTCGACAGTCTCTATACCACACTCGACATGGCCACACTCTGGGTGAGGTGCACGTTGCCGCTCTAGAGGCGTTACACTCGCTGATTCTACTGTAGAGCCCAAATTCCATACTAGAGAGTACTGATGTTCTTCCATCCCGTCCTGTCTTGCCTTCCGAGCCTTTTCAATTCACTGTCAATGCATTCACATCAACACTACCCTTAGGGTACTCATAACAAGACATGCGAATTCCACCTCTTATCAATGGATGGCCCCAGGATTGGCCCCCCAGTTGGTTATGGGATCTCATATATGGCATTGTGTGTGTCAAACACTACACTGTGTCTGACTTTGCAGGCTATCTCACACAGCAAGTGGACTCAACTTTATATCCAGAAGGGGTGAAGACTAGGCAAGATAGGATTCAGCATGATCTTGACTCAAAGGCAGGAGATCATGCGGATAGAATCACCAAGATGACAGCTGCAAGGGATGCTCGTGCCGCCAGACGTGCAGGAGGTACTATGCCAAATGACTCTGATTTGTTTGATTTTGTTTTGGGTCTCTGGTCAGCCACACGTGCTACACCATGGGCTCAGGCCCAGATTTCCCAACACAATGAGGAGTTTCTGGAACAAGAGAAGTTGGCTCATGAAATGGCACATCAGGAGTCAGTTGAGAAAGTATCCCACTGGATGGACAAGGGTTTACAAGACTCTGGGAGTAGCTTGAATGGTGACCGCCCTCTCTTGACTGGAGTATATTACTTAGATAGTTGTACCTTGCCCTGATGTTGGTGTTTTCAAATCAGATTTAAACTCCATTCAGGTGCAATTTCATCAACAAATAACATGGGTTGTATTGTAAAATGACTACAAAAAGATCTAGGTGTGCTAATGATGGAACAAGGATACCAGCAGTGCAGTCAATCCAATAGAGTCAAGACATGCTATCTGATAATCCATTAGGTGGGGAAACATTGGGCACAGGAGAAGGTACAGGTGGCGGCAGCAGTCCAACCTTTTCAGCAGCGGCCGGTTTTATAGACGGTGCAGGAGGAGTACTCGGTTCCAGTCCCTCATCATTGAAATTCTCATGCCCCCGTCTCATAAGAGTCGATGGAGGCCGAGTCGTCCGCCTTCATAGACGCAGAAGATTGAGGTCGAGGATTCATTTGTGGGATGGTCGTATCCTTCACGGACTGTCGAGGAGACTCGATAATTGTGCTTGGGATCTCTGGTCGGGACATTGACAAAGGCCTGAGAGATGGCGATGCAGGTCCTGGCAGGGACAGAGACGGTATGGGCGAGGACAGCGTCTCCGCCTCTGCAACATTGCCATTCGGGGAGGCAGAGAATGATGGCGAGACACTTCTGTCTCCATTTGGATTATGCATCGCACTCCACAACGGTTTCTTCTCTGGGGCAGAAAGTAAGCTACGTGTGGACGCGGACGTGGGTAGCTCCGGTAGACTTGATCGTTTCTGGCTGACGGACGTCTGCCTCAGAGAAGCAGGCGCTGACGTCGAGACAGGGAGAGGTGGAGGGTGGTGAATAAGGAGCAGCAGGCCTGCTATCTCGCTACCAGGAGCACGTACGAGTGCCAGCCTTGAAGAGGGATCACTATCTTGCTTGGCATGCGAAACCCCTTCAACAATGCTCATGAAGCTACCAGCTTTGGTAGCCGTTGACTGCTTGGGTGGTTTCCAGACAGGAGAGGAGCTGGGGCTTTGTGAAGAGTTCATGGATGTGGGACCTGGATCAGTGAGTCCCCACCTTCCATTCATCGAAGCTCTTCTTCCATTATTGCGAGATATCGCGCTTTTCACGTCGACGAGCGCACTTCCTGATCCAGACGTTAAGGTATTCGCACGGACGCGTGGCGCAGATCCAGGCTCCATGGTCGTGCCGCTACCGGTGCCAGCACTACTCAATTTCCCGCAACTTGCTTTGTTCTGGATACGCGCTGGAGAAGCCGCCGGGGATAGCGTAGGGAATGGGGTACTACCGGCGCTCGGCTGAGGGGCACTGACCCGTCCAACATCTTTGGAGGCTGGCTGAGCCTTAACTTTGCGCAACCTACTTATTCTAGGCATCTCCTTGTCACTGCTGTCCTCACCGTCAGTCTTCACATTCAGGATGTTGTGATCTATCCTGGTACTCCACGGCCCGTCCGAAATATGAGGCAGTCGATTTGTTGTTCATGGATGTGCGGAAGAGCAATGCTATACTCCCGAAGATGCCTGTACGCCTCTGATCCCGCCGCTTACCCTGTGCTGAGGTTGTCGGAGGCCAAACATCCAAGCTTGTACTGTGTACTTTAGTTGGGCTCGGAAATGGTACAGGTGACGACTGCGCTAGAGTGGATGGCGCAGTCCTAACGCTTCTTGTTCTATTTACCATGGAGGTCTGGAAGCGTGGGTTTCGTGCACTTCCACAGGTCCTTCATCCTCTAACGAGGAATTGACATACTCTTGCACTCTGGAGGCATATCTGGATGAATCGGGAATTGAAGGGTGTTCCGACAAAAGATGAGGAGGTGGGATGTCCGGCCGATATGCCTTTTCATGTGATGGCGTTGATGCTGAATAAGATGTGGCACCGATTTGAGGCGGGAAGGGGTTAGCGAGAAGAGGACAGAATCACGGTCATGGTCATGAGTGGGATGAGGAAGAGGTCTGAAGAAATCCGACGCTGATGAGTGAAGTCAATGAGTAGGGTGAAGCCGGGTAGAAACAGAAAACGTAGGACGCGCATGTGGAATTTGAAAAAAAAAATAGTAGAAGCGAGAACCTTTAAGAGTTATTCCATTGCCTTGCGGAAGAGCACCGGAAAGCTCTTCAACCATGGAAAGTGCACGTCGACCCATTTCTCCCCACACCCTACCGCACTGAACGAGAGCTTCACATCGTAGCTTAAGACCTTGCCCAATTGCTAATGGGCGGTGTCTCTCCAGCTCTCGCTCTCTGCCAGATACGACTCGCGCGATTGAAGTTCGGTTTGTGCAACAGTTACTTTTGAGTTCAATGTGGGAAAAGAGACGTTGGAGGATGAATCTGGCGGTGGATGGAGGAGGGAGGGTGGAGGTGACCTTGGACTTTTGAGAAACTTTTAGGAGACGGGTTACACTGACACCATGCATGTGTGAGACACATCCACGCTCAGACTGATTGACTCACAGGATTTAACGATCACGACCGATGTTGGCAGCTTCTTCCTCCTTGGACTTGATGGTTCGAAGTTGGTCAACCTAGTCCTTGAGTGCTTCACTGTAGTTACGAAGGGCCTCATCCGCACCTGAGAGTGCGCTTGCTACGCCGTTCAAAACGGGAGAAACTGTTGGGGGGGCGGGGGATGATGAAGCGTACACAGCTAGAGCCGAGAGGGAAGACCAAAGACGCGTTGAGTAAATTATGGAGTTGAGTGAAATAAGCTTCTTCCTGCTTCACAAGGTGAGGGAGCCTGATGCGTCATTTCACCTCGCTACGGTATATAGTATATAGTAGTTGGCACTCTGGTTGCACCTCTAACAGTGATGGTGGTGGTCGCTGCACAAGGGAATTGGGCGACTTCAGAGGGAGTTGGGACCTCCGCGAATTTGGCCATAGTTCTGCCACAGTGGTATATCCCCCACGGAGCAGGTTACCAGCAAACGATTATGACGACTAACTATAAGCTAGTGTGTGGAATGAGCCCGGAGCACAGTTCTGACCTAGGTTCCTCTTAGATTTGGGAGATGTACATGTGAGGAGTCCGAAGTGAGATTGGGGACGTGACGAGAGCTGAGCTCGAGTTCGATGATTGATCTTCAGATCTCAACTTACAGTACTGTACTATACTTAAAATTTAAAAGTTTAAACATCAAACTTTAAACAACGTTGTGCTCGCCGTGTAGACTCATAACCAGCCTGTCTGCAGTATGCTAAGACCCAAACTCTTCAAAGGAGACTTCAGAGCATTTACATCTGGTACTCCCTCAATAGACAATGAGTTGTGCTGGACTTGCTGGACCGGTAGTGCAAGCGGTGAGTCAATTTGCAACAGCTGCACGCCGATCGAGTCAGTCTGACGACGTAGACTTATCACATAGTAGACGCTCGGTACTCGCTCATGATGTGTGGTCGAAACTTCAACATACTCAGCCATGATCACCACTTGTCATAAAGCTGCCCTTGTTTCATGACTTTAGCATACCACGGGAACTCCCTATGCAACCACCCAAGTCCGTCTCCGATGAACGCTCGCACGTAAGGCATTTACGAGGATGGTTGACGTATGCATTCGCCATGTAAATCATCCGCATCCATCCATATGCTATTTTCAATTCATGTTGTCTTTCGCAATGAAGTTTTTTGCCGTCGTTGGGCTGGCTATTTTTCTGCCAATCTACCTGGAACAATTCGCCAGGGACATGGGCTCTTTCTACCTGATAGGACACAACGATGTTCCTCGGTGTTGAATATGTCTGTACCTACCGAGTCTGCTAGATGTGTGGTGAAAATTGGATGGGTGTGGATTGACATGGCGAGTTTCAAGTGCGACGTCAGTAACATTTCACTGACGTATATACTAACGGCTTTTTGAAGCTTATACGTATTCTCAATATCTGTAGCATTTCAAGCCTTGACGGTAATATCCATGGGCGGGATTGCGGATCATCGTGTGTATGCCCAACCGTCCACCTTTCTTATAATGTTGACACGGCTCCAGCTCCTCATCGCAAGCCTCTTCTTCTCACGTTTGCATACCTTGGAGCTATCTCATCGACTTTATTCTTGTTACTCCCGTCCTCCTCTATCGTATGGCCCACTATTGGATTACTCGCCTGCGGTGCAAACGTTGGTTTCGGAGCTAGCGTCGTTGCGATGAATTCCTACCTGCCCAGCCTTGCTCGCGAGACCAAAGAAGTATGTCAGGCATGGCTAGACGTAGTGCATTATCGGCAGCAATCGGTGGTTGACGGACAACAAGCCCCCTTTACCACCCTCGACATGTCGCCTATGAAAAGCGGGCCAGAAGAAGCTTGCCATGCTGCTGTCTCCCACTCAACCTCAATAATATCCTCCTTTGGAATAGCGCTCGGCTACACTGCGGGCATCGTGCTCCTATGTTTCACAATCATCCCCGTCTCTCTACTACATTCCTCAACGTTTTCCCTACGACTCGCCATTGGTATGAGCGGACTTTGGTGGGCCATTATGAGTGTTCCCGCTGCACTGTGGTTACCGAGTGGTGCAGAGCTGACGATGGTGCAAGGCTCTGGACAAATAGGGTTCCATGATACCTCACCATGGAAGTGGAGTGGTGAGATCAAGGGC
>QFFB01007705.1:223-15686 GCA_003316465.1 Ramaria cf. rubripermanens
ACACAAGGGATTCTACTCAACACGTCGTACCCTGATGGACCGTTTCTGGTGGCCAGGCATTGATCGTGACGTTGCCTGGTTCATCAAGACCTGCCACGAGTGTCAGATCCGCTCGACTCAGCATGTCCACATCCCGCCAGTTGTTGCTGCTCCTGCGCCTCTTTTTCGCAGGGTCCATGTTGATACAATGCACATGCCAAAGGCAGCGAAGCTTTCATACATCCTACAGGGACGCTGCTCTCTGATCTCGTACCCAGAGTTCCGGATGTTGCCAAAGGAGACTGGGGCGGCGGTAGGGAAGTTTGTCTTCAATGATTTGTTGTGCAGGTGGGGCGCAATTGAGGAGATTGTAACAGATAATGGGGCCCCAATTGTGGCGGGACTGGACTGGCTGGCAAGGAAATATCACATTACGCACATTCGCATTTCTCCCTATAACAAACAGGCCAACGGCATCATAGAACGAAGTCACCGGAGCATACGGGAATCCATTGTTAAGGCATGCGATGGCGACATCTCTCGCTGGCCTTCTGTCATGCCCCATGTCTTCTGGGCGGATTGTGTTACGGTACGAAAAGACACAGGGTTCTCTCCCTTCTACATGGCACACAGTGTTGAGCCCATTCTTCCCTTCGACCTAGCCGAAGCCACCTTGTTCCAAAACTCGACAAACCACTCTCTTGCGTTGATCTCATTGCCATCCGTGCTCGCCAGCTTGAGAAATGAGAGACTGACCTGGCTGCAGTCAAGGGCTGTGTCTTGAAAGCTCGCTATGCATCGATTGCCCAGTTCGAGAAGGAGAACGCAAGCCTTATTAAAGATTATGACTTCGTGCCTGGCTCTCTCGTCCTAGTCCGTAACACTAGGATCGAAAATGACCTGTCTTGCAAAATGAAGCTATGCTACTTGGGCCCACTCCTTGTCGTACGACGCAACTGTAACAGCGCGTATGTCCTCGCCGAGCTTGATGGTTCAGTTCATAAGCTGCCATTCGCCGGTTTCCGCCTTGTGCCTTACTATCCCCGCTCTCGCACTATCATTCCGGTCACATCCCTTGTTGACATCGCCAACATCCCTCAGGATGATTCCATGCCCATTCTCCCATCGCATTCCCAGCCTTGCGCTTGACCAGGGACGGTCAAAATTTTAGTCCCAGGGAGATGTAAGGGAGCTACGCTCCCTGTACGGTGATTTCATGAGTACTACGGTCTATTTTCATTTGTGCCTGTTTCATTTAGCCAGAGTCTATTCTAGGACTTTCGGTGGCTACGATTCAGATACCACACTTGTGTTACAGTTCCACTTTTCCACTCTCCAAGTCCACCTTTCTTTATCGGTCTTGTCGGCATCCCATCTAGATTACGCGGCCTCTCGCGTTCATTGTCCACGCCACTATCCGCTTTGCACACATCCCCTTTAACTAGTGGCACCGGTATCCACTTTACCTTTAGCTCTGTTCTCATTTTCTATAAGTACACCTGTAAATCCTCTCGAAGAATCCAGCTTTTTTTGTTCACCCATATTCTCTCTGTCCGATCCACATTACGGATCATCTGGAGCTTGCAGATGATATCGCTGTTTCCTCTTGGAATGCGACTCGCAAGCTTACACCGCAGTCAGAGGAAGTATGACAATGATGAGGCTGAAGAGAGGGGCTCATGGAGTAGTCACAAAAACAAGGAAGGTTGGAAGACCATCCAGCAGATTATCAGAGAGCAAGTTGCCTTGGAAGCAGACATGGAGACAACTGCAGCCAGTCTAGAGCTCGAAGTTGAGCACTGGGAGCGCAAAGAGGCAGCAGCTGCTAGGTGGCATACCCATGCACTAGAACTAAAAGCGAGATATGCGGAAGAGGCAGTATCGTGATCCCTCTGTAAGAATCTCCCGATGCAGGAGACGGAGGAGGTGGTACAACAAGCTTGACAAGCCCACCTGGCTCTGGGAAGCCGGAGCTGGCCACAGGCCACGGGACTAACAGGAGATACCCGTCACTGAACCGATGATAACCATGCAGGAGGAGCAGATGTAGACAACAGTCAAAGGTGGACTGTCATTCGACAGAACCCCCCCAACCAGCGGGGACATTTGATGGCCCCAACAGAAGGGCAAGGCATACCTGATCACGCTGACAACAATGCTGAGCCATATGATGGCATCACGTGCATGATACGCATAGCGCAGACATGGACCCTGAAAAGTCCATGCTAGCAAAAGCAGGTGTAAAATTGGGCCACCCCAATACATATGTGGGCGGATCAGACCTTGAAGAATTTGAGGTTTTCGTAGCTAGCATTTTGAGATGGCTCAAAACGAACAGCCTCCTAGGGCCGACCAGCACCGATATGCAGGTTGGCTACTTAGGCACCTGCCTTGAGGGTGAGGCACAGGAGTGGTTCTTCAGAAACGTAGAACATTTTAATCGTCAGATACAGGACTGGACCTTGGAAATGGTAGTACAAGGTCTACAGAAAAGATTCCTGCATACCCTGACACACCACCACATGTCAAACAAGTTTGACATGGTGGTACAAGGAACGAAAACCATACAAGAACTCCTAAATGACCTAACGAAATACTTGGCGTGTATGATACACCCTCCTGACGTATACACATTTAGGAAACAGTTCATTTCAGCATTGTGCAATGAAGTGCTGAAAAAGGGATACAACACCAAATTCAGTAGTATCGAGCAGTTATACAAGACTCCCTAAATGATAGAGGAAGCATCCCAGTACAATCATGGGATGTGCTGCCCTGACAATGCGAATATGCTGTCAGGCATGGCATGGCCTACAGCAGTTAGGCCGCAATGTCAGGACAGCCAAACAAGAGCTGCCCAGGCAACAGCCATTGGGCCAAAACATGCCACACAACCACACATACATAATACTCTAAGGCCAGAAGTGCAAGGTGTTCAGGCCAGTGGTAATTCGACAAAAACGAATTACATACAAAAAGGGGGCCCAAGCACAAGCCCCACATGTTTTGAGTGCAAACAGCCCATGCATATCCAGGCTAGCTGTCCCCACCCCAACAAAAAAGTGAGAGCTGCAAGGGTAAGGGCAGAAGGGG
Organism: Ramaria cf. rubripermanens; assembly: GCA_003316465.1. Lineage (NCBI taxonomy): Eukaryota > Fungi > Basidiomycota > Agaricomycetes > Gomphales > Gomphaceae > Ramaria > Ramaria cf. rubripermanens. The sequence goes on from QFFB01007705.1 coordinate 3,296, forward strand.
CTGAGGATCCTGAAAAGGATCCATGAGAGGAAGGAACCTCATCTCCTAACAAAGAGGGGGAGGGTGAGCATCAGGAGGCAGAACCTCATGATGACAATACGGGTGAATGGGATTCAGAGCCATCCCAGTACCAATGGGATGATGATGAGAAGACCAATAGCCATACTGTCACTTATTGATCTAGTACAATAAGGATCACATCAGATGATGGGGAACACACAACGGCAAGGGTGATGGCCACATAGGTGAAATCGACGGCCTCAGACAAGGCCACAGAACCTATGTATCATCATAGGAGCAAACACAAAATGCGGCCTGAGAGGCCGCAAGCTGAGAATGGCACCCTCTCCGGGTATTGGGAGCTTAATGGCATGAAGGCACACTGTCTATTAGACAGCGGTAGTGAAGGGGGTTGATATCCCCTGAATTTACACAAGCCACAGGAATGAAGACATTCCCCCTTGCACAACCCATTGCCTTGCAATTGGCATGCATCGGTAGTCAATCCATGATCAACTATGGAACATACACAACCATCAAGTTTGGTCAACACAAAGTCGAAGAATATTTCAATGTGGCCAACGTCGAATATTACGACACAATACTTGGCACACCTTAGAAAGATGGGTGTGATCCTGGACTTTAATAGTCCAGGAGCTATCAGAGTTAACAATGAGGTTGTGCTCACTAGGGAAGTATCCTTTGATGTCCTGCTGACAGACAAGCAAGTTGCCCGAGTAGGCAGCATGCCGGGATATGGGCCTGAAATGAGGTGGACAGGCCACAACAAGGCCTGTCCGACATCTCTCCCCGCATATGCAGGGAGAAGTGTCCTCACTACAAAGTGAGGATGCAGGGATGGAGTAGTATTCAAACCCTGCCCGGAGTGGGACGCAAGGGGTGCCCGGAGCACTTCAGGCTTGCACAGACCCATGACGTTGTCCTGATGGATGATGCAATCCCCCAGCTCTGCAGGAGCTGGGATGAAAACATTGCTGACCTCGTCAGTGGTATCCCATTAGAACTGCCACCCATGTGGGAAGTTAATCACGAGATCAACTTGGTTGATCCTGGAAAGCGAATACGCTACTGACTGCTGAAATGCCCAGAGCATTTCCATGAAGAACTTTCAGTGAAAATTGAGAGATACACCACTGCAAAATGGTGGGTACCAGCAGTGGCACAACAAGCAGTGCCCATGCTCTGCGTGCCAAAAAAGAGTGGCAAACTGAGGACTGTGTTCGACTTGCATGAGCAAAACGAGAACACGATCAAAGACATGACCCCTTTTCCAGACCAAGATATCATTCATAATGATATGGCCCAAGCACCATATCTATCAAAACTTGATATGTCGGAAGTGTATGAACAAATATGCATCATACCCAAACACATACACAGGATGGCCTTCACGACTGTCCTTGGAACATTCAGGAGCCAAGTGATGCAAATGGGTGACTTTAACGTGCCATCCACATTCCAATGGTTAATGACAGCGGTGTTCTGCGACTGTATAGGCATATTTGGCCATGTATATATGGACGACATCTTCATTTATTTGCAATCCCTCAAGGAACATGAAATGCACCTAGGGATTATGTTCCAACAACTTAGAGACAACCATCTATTCCTTAGCAAGAGCAAGGTTGACCTCTATTCTCAATAAATGGAGTGCCTTGGCCACATCATAGATGGCCAGGGAATACATGCCGATGTGGATAAAATGCAACACACCCATGAGTGGAGACAGCCTAGAACATACAATGATGTCAAATGCTTTCTAGGCCTGGTACAATACCTAGCACACTACATGCCAGACATTACAGCATACACCACACCATTATTGGGGTGTATAAGGAATAATTGTCCCTTTACATGGATGCTGCTACTAGAAAAATGCTTTAAGAGCATCAAAGCACTAGCATGCAGGGCTCCAATCCTGAAGCTGATCGATGCACATAAGCTGGAGCCAATATGGGTTATCACGGACGGCTCCAAAGCAGGGATTGGAGCCATATATGGTCAAGGGCCAGACTGGAAGAGATGCTGGCCAGCAGGATTCTTGTCGAAAAATTTCAGTAATGCACAACAGCATTACAGAATGCACGAGCATGAAACAATCGCCGTGCTTGAAGCCCTTATGAAATGGGAGGACAAGCTACTAGGGCTTAAATTCACCCTAGTAACAGATCATAAGAGTCTTGAATATTTTGAGACCCAAAAGAGCCTGTCTGACAGACAAGTCCAATGGTGGGAATTTCTGATGCATTTCAACTTTAACATCATGCACATCGATGGAGTTGAAAACAAGGTAGCGGACTGCCTGTCCCGATTGTTTTGGAACCCTTCAAGACTTTAGTGTTATTGCTAACACTTCAATCTATCAGAACGTGTCGTATACGAGACTTATAGAATACTAGCACTGCTGCAGCACAACTCCGGAAATAATTTAATATTTGTACCTTGGTTGCAATCCGTGCAATAACTAGTCCAAGTTATCACAGATGGAAGGCAATGTTTTTCTTAGCAGCAATGCGTAATAAACTATAAGACTGTAGGTTCAAGGACACTATCGGGGTCCAAGATTATTTCAAAAGGGGAATATACTTGGCTGGTGAGTTTGTAAGTGGACTGACCCGATTAACGTCAATGCACTATAATAAATGAACGACTGGAGGTGGCTTTTGCAAGCAACTCTACTTGACTTGTGAAAGTCACTGAACAGGAAAATCAACTGAACAGCTTGTCTCAGGTATTGGAGTGCTAATTGACAAGAAAATCAATTGACAATCTCACTCTGCAGAATTTCACCTAGAGGATTAGTCTGGGTGGCTAAGCAGTAAAGCAACTACTTAACTGAGAATTAATGCACTAAGCAAGTCACACGAGAAGGGAGTGGGAGATAGCTGGATTGATTAAGCGAATAGACTCTGGTTGAGTTGGCAGCTTAATCCAATGAGTAAGCATATAGACCCTGACTGGGGTGGCAGCTTAATTCAATTAGTAAGCGTATAAACCCTGGCTGGGTTGGCAGCTTAGTCAAATTGGTAAGTGTATAAACCCTAGGTTGGCAGCTTAGTCAGATTGGTAAGCATATAAACCCTATCTGGGTTGGCAGCTTAGTCAAGGCACACAAGGTGTGTAGGATAGAAGATGGTTCTTGTTGTTAAGGCAGGCAGAAAGGCCTCCTTATATAGACTATATACAGGAGCTTAGTAAGCTGAGAGAATCTTCTATCTATTAATGGGACAGGGGTAGAAGGATATGGAAGCTGGTAGAAGCTGTTGGAAGACTCTGGCAGTTTCCAGTGAGTTCTAATCCTTTCTGGAACACACTGCCGGGTTCCAAGGACTTCTAAGCCAATCAAGGCTCTCCATCAATTATTACTTAAGCTAGTGCCTTGTACAGCCATGCACAGCCTGGCACAGCCCTGTTGCCATGATTGACCAAGTTGTGCATTATTTGGTTGAGCCAAACAGGCTGCACAGCAGTTGTTACTGCTTATGGTAATTATTTGATGCTCAGCTGGAAAAGCTGGGAGAGCCTAGTTTTCGGACTTGTGGGTGCTTGAGTGGTTACAAGTCCGAAAATGCGGCGACCGTGGATAAGTCCGGCGGAGTTCGAAATTGAAAGTCAGAGACAGAGTTGTGGGCTTTAAGGGGTCCATAGCTCAAAAGAAGCAAGAAATGATGGTTTCCAGTCATTTCTTGCCGAAGAAATTAAGGAAAATTTAAGGAAAATTTAAGGGAACCTTGAGGAATGTTGTGAAATTCCTAGTGGCCAGTTAAAGAGTCAAAATTGAGCTACATTGGTAGCTAAAAAGTAAAAAAAAAGATAGCTAAGGGTTAAGCTGGTTGTGCAGCTAAGTCCAGTTGGTTGAACAACTGGTTCCCTTACACCGATACTATGAGAGCAACACAAATGATGACAAGCATCCTGAACATGTCTACATCAATGCGGACATGAGATTGGACCTAGATGGTGAGCTGTTGCCAACCGATCGCTACACAGATCCATGCAACAGCAGCAAGATGGGCATGCCATCTTACAGACAAAAAGGAGGCTCACATGGTAGAGTCAAATGCCATGAATAAAAGCTCTGAACAGGAACCATCAGAGACAGAGCTGGCTGTTGATGATGATGTCATCACCATCCCATCAGGCAATGATGACGTTCCACTACAGGCCCATGTAGAGGAATCCATGAACTTGAAACGTGTCCTACGGGACGTGTATCACAAGGACACTACATGTGCAAAAATTCTGGCAAACCCAGAAGCACACCCAACATTTGGCATACAAGACAGGCTGGTCTGGACCAAGAAACAGCTCTGAAAAGATGTCATATGTGTCCCAAGGAATGTGTTCCAGAGGGAGAGGAGGCTGATTGAAATCATCATTGATCATGCGCACCAGATCATTGGACACTACAGTCAATGGAAGATGTCAAACTACATTCGATGATCATATTGGTGGCCAGGCATGGCCACAGACATAGAAACCTTCTGCATGTCATGTGGAAGATACCAGACAAACAAGTCCAGCACAACAAAGCCTTGAGGGCTTCTACATAGCCTGCCCATCCCAGACAGGCCATGGCAAGCCTATGGATGGATTTCATAGGACCCCTCCCTCAATCCCGTGACAAAGATTACTTACTAGTAATCATAGACTGGCTAATGTTGCAGGTCCATCTCATGCCTACTACAACACAAGTCACCGCACGTGAAGTAGCCTGGCTATTCCTCAAGGAAGTAGTGAGACTCCATGGAATCATGGAGTTGATAGTCTCAGACTGTGATTCCAAGTTCACATCCGTGTTCTGGTGTGAATTACACCGATTAATGGGAACAAAGCTTCTCATGTTGACATCATTCCATCCTCAAATGGATGGGGAAACAGAGTGGACCAGCCGCTCCATCGGCCAGATCCTCAGAATGGTCATCGGGGATGACCAAAGGGACTGGGCTGACAAATGCCCCATGGTGGAGCTGGTGCTGAACATTAATGTCAGCACCACTATGGGCTTTCCTCCATTTGAGCTAAACCATGGATATATGCCTTATGTAGGTATCCCAGCCATGATTGACACCAAGTTCAATGGTGTCAAACAATTTGCCCAACATGCAAAGTTTCACCTGATGGCTGCACATGATGTGATACTAGAACACTGGATCTTGCAGACATTTCATGCAAACAAGAAATGTTGGATGAATGAGTCATACACCACTGGGGACCTTGTATATGTCTCGACACAGAACCTGGCCCTTCCCAAGGGCAGGGCCAGGAAACTGGTCCCCAGGTACATTGGGCTGTATAAGGTCATCAAGGCTCATAACACCGCCTCTACAATAACCATAGAGCTACCGCCTGAACTGGCGGCCAAACAAATCAACCCGACGTTTCATACAGGGTTGATACGTCGGCTCATTGCAAATGACGATGAGTGATTCCCCAGATGAGAGGCCAAGTCGTTCTATGATGTTAGCCAAAATGATGAGCAGGAATGGCTAGTGGATGAGATAACGTCCCACAGATGGATGGGCCCTAAAGGGCTGCAGCTAGAAGTCAGGTGGACTCTCAGAGACACCACCTGGGAGCCCTTGACAGCATGCAAGGAGCTCAAAGCTCTAGATGCATACCTAGAGCTTCAGGGTGTAACGAATCCATGCGACCTGCCACAATGGGCTTAGGTCATGTTGATCATGTGAGTTTCACGTGACACAGCAGAGCTGAATCACGCCCTGCTATAAACCCTGCTTGGATCACGCCGAGAAAAAAAGGCTAAGTCTTCTTAGAAGCCACCACCACCATCACATCTTCCAGAAGAAGATGTGCGATAACCGAGATGTCCCCATGGATGTAGCCCCCATTGCGTTAATGTCTGCCACGACGTTGATAGATGTTGCCGACATGGTAGCTGCCCAGTGAGACAATGGGTGGCAAATTGGTGGGTGGCAAGGTGGGATAGCTGTCTACCACCCAAAGGGATGTACCCCATGTAACGGGTACGTCCAGCACTTGCTTGAGGCCACAAGCCTCAACCAAATCAACATCAAGTGTTCCCATGTTGAGGATGCCATTAATACAGTGTGGCCGCCACTGTTTCACAACATCGAGTCCGATGTCGAGTGCTGTATCCAAGGGCATATTGATGACCTCAACAATGAGATCGATGACCTTTGGGAGTCCCTCCATGACGTGAGGGAGTCTCTAAAGGACTCACAAAACATGCTCCACGTTGAGTGTGAATAAAATGCTCATGACTGTGAGCAAATTGCAGCCCTTCAGCAAAAGCTCAAGGAAACAAAAGTCAGCTTGGTGGAAACACCAAGCAAAACACCCACACCTCAGCCAATGAAGGCCGTGGGCAAGCCACAGCCCCTGCCTCAGCCAGAGGCAGGGACATCCACCCAGCCAGCTCTGTTGACAGGCTGGATGACCTCTCTCCAGACGCCCCCTCAACCTGAGGCCGGTCCATTGACCCGGGCTGTCACCCTTGCAGCCCGGCTAAGACCATCAGCACAGCCTCCCAATCCGGTTGCAGGACTATCAACCTGGCCCACGGCTCTTGTGGACCAAATCAAGCTACAGAGGCCCGAAGTCCCAGACTCGTTTGCTGATGAGTTTGGGACAGGGTGGGCCACTGATTCTGGGGATGAGCTGAACATGGCCCCCCGAGCTGCCGTATCCAAATGACAGCAGAAAAGGGGGTACGGACCTCCAGAAGAAGTCCGGGGGCTGGTGTGGGTTGTGAGGGACCTCAAAAATGATTACCTGGTGTGCAAGCCAGGTAGCTCGCTGAATGATCCCACATTCTGCATAGAGAGGGAGAGGGCCATCAATGCCTATGAGGCGGTGAAGGAAAATTGAACAAAACACATCTAAAGGCTTCAAACTCCGAGGAGTCTTTAAAAACTCCAAGCTCCGCACGCATCTATTTCATCTCAGCTTATTCCATCATCTCAGTTCAGCCCAGCCAGTAGACTCAGCCATACTCCATCAATTATCAGTTCATTGTTATCCCCATGCCATCCATCAACAACGCAGCTTCAAACTCTATTCCCCTTCAGACCTTTGACTCCCCAACATCACCCTCATTATCACGATGGTCACTCGATTCGGAAGATATTCAAAGACACACCGAGATTCATCATATGCTTTACCCCCAGTCACCTAAAGCAGCATGGCTCTCAACGAAGAAGTCACATTCCTCTATTCCAAAATCATATGCCATTGGAGATTCAGTGTATTTCTAAGATGATGCGCAGCAGTTCATGTTCCTTGGATACATGGGCAAGGTCGTTCACAATGAAGGAAGGAAAGAATACGAGGCAGAATTCCGGGCTCCATACCCAACCAACCTTCCCACGTCGATCCGACTCAACCTTCATCATAGAGCTGCTCGAGACCATATACAACTGTCTCCCCCTCATGTTCTATCATGGGAGTGGATCAAGGAGAAGCTCAGGAGTTATTTCTGTTATTGATTCGTCACCCTCACTCTTATGACTCAATTGTGCCGACTAATGCCATGACTCATCTCGGAGAAAGTGAACCATTTGTACAACTATGATTGATGGATATTTATAGTGTTCTTGTTATGACTCACTTCGTTTCAGAATGACTCACCTTGTTTCTATTTTAGTTAGTCTTTTCTTGTCATGACTCATACTTGTTCCATTTTTGGATCTTTTATTACTCATTCACCATACTTTACCCCTATCTGACACATTCTTGCTTACTTTTGCTATTGTAATTTCTCCCTTGTTTCCCCTTTTGCGTTTTGTGTTCTCGCCATTACTCATCCTGACTCAGACCTGCTTGCTCATCATATGACTCAACCCATCGCAGTGCATGACATCATTGTAGCTTGGGGATGTGTATATAAAGGGCTCGGTCTCTTAGTACAATAACAAGTCAAGTTCAGTTCTCAAGTCAAGTCTCTTAAGTCTTACACTTAAGTCCAAGTCAAGTCCCAAGTTTAGGGCACAAAGTCGAAGCTTTGTCACAGGACATAGCCGCGCATACGTCACAAGTCACACGTCACAAGTCTACGTCATATGTCACACAAAGCAGGGCGATCATCACAAGAAGTCACCTGCGTTATATCCTAGTTCTTCAGGTTGTACGACTTGTTCTCAGTACCAGTCAACCCACAGCTGTAGTCTCTTTGCCCATGAACAACTGCATTATAGACCATCCGGGTATGAGGACTTTTGCGTGCAGGCTAATAGGTATTATTCCTGTTAGTGCATCTTTAGCGGAACAGGCGGCGATCGCTGCGAGGCCCATTACGCCCAGGCCCAGCGTGGCGCTGCCACTGCCAATGGGAATATCCATGCCCACAGGCCTCCCCGGCCTGGGACAGTGCCTCCCCCAGCCTGGGACAGTGCCTCCCCAGCCTGGGACAGTGCCTCCCCCATGGGGACCCCCCAGCATCCCTAACAGGCCGCTTGCTGTGGCCCATAGGACACTCCACCCTATGACAGGTGGAGTAGTACAATGTATGCTTGGTGGCCGAGCCAGCATTCATTGCCCTAGTTGATAGTGTGAAGAAACCCCCACCCCATCACGGATGTGGGAACAGCATGTGATCATATGATGCATGTGAAGCCTGGCCAGGGAACAGAAGCCAAGCTGCTTTGAAATAAAGGCTGGAACCCCAGGCGACATGGCTGCCATGCTCGCACAATGGCAGCATAACCCTGAAGGGGTTCCAACCGCCATCCGCCAAGAGGATAATGGGACCCTCAACTTCACAGATGTTGACATCTGGATGTGGTTGAGGGATAGCACTCCCAGAAAAGGGGGGCAGGTCAAACAGTGCATACTACAGCTGTTCAGCCAGGTTGGTCAATGGGCCTTGCTGGTAAACAAGAAGGTGTCAACACCCATTGGTGACACGCTCCAACATTCAGTCCACGCTTGGTTCAAGCCTGGGGACAGGCCACTCACGGAAATCCCAATGAGTGAGTTGGCCAAATGGCTAGGGAAGTGGGCCAGAATGACCCACGACTGCTCGACCAGGGTGGAAGCATACAACACCTGGGCCTTATCTCGCGAGGTGCATAGCACCGCTGCAGTACTGGGGAAACAGCAGCTGGAAACCGCCCTTGTCAAGGACTGCCTCTCCCAAAAGCATGCCTGGACATCCCTGTCCCAGCAGCTCAATCAAGAGCTGCATATAATGGCACCAGCCAGGGCTGCTGAGGCTATGTCTCAGGTACAGTTGGACAGGTCATCTTTACCGTCCTCGCTGGAAGGTACGCATACAGAGACGCAGCCCCCACCTGCCTCTTACGAGGATAACGACATCCACATGTTAGATGGTGACTACCACTCACCAATGGTGGATCTCTACAAATAAGATCCCCCAGGCTTGTATGAAAAAAGGGGAGGGTGTAAGTTAGGTACATATACTTATACCCATGGCCCTTAAGGCCATGTAGATCAGCACATATGACAGTATGTATACTTATTAGCTCATTGTATAGACCAATGGGTCCCGATACATGTGGACCCACTGTATAGGTAAACCATGGGAACTACAACGTAGTTCCCACAATTCTTCACACATACTATCACCACATACTTGCTGCAATCCCATACATTGGTTGACTTCAGTCGAGTCTTGTGATAAGTGTAAGAATATTACAGCATTATACTCCACACCTCCAAAGCCCAAATCACATAAGCAACAGGGGTGCTCAAATACAGACAGGGCCAAGGAGGTGTTTGGACACTGCTGGGAGAAAGACTTGGTAATCTCTGGGACAAGAGGCCTGTTGTTGAAGTGGTGTTTGGTGGGATTGACTTTGGTAGGGCTATGTATGCTTTGCATGCACTTTGCAGGACTTTGGCAGGGGGTGGGAATGCTGTCATAAATGTGCCCTTTCCAGCAGCAGAGTGGGAGCCAGAGGCTACCATCACAGCAGAGGATCACCCCTTCAGTAGATGGCCTGAGGCAGAGGAAGGCTGAGAGGAAGACAATGGGAGGGCCACCACCAGGCCAGAGGGGGGTGGCAGCAAGCAGGAGGTAGCAGTGGTGGCAGAAGAGGAAGAAGAGAGAGATAGGAATAAGGGGGAGAGCAGCAACATGACTAAGTCATGGGTGGAGGAAATGGAGGATGAGGATGGAGCAGCTCTGGAGCAACAACACCCCTCTAAAATTCCCAGAGTCACCCATGATATAGGCAGTGCCCACCCAAGGTAGGGCATCCAGTGCAGCCACAGCTCTCACAAACAAGACATGGTGCCTCCCCCCAGCCCCCAGCCCCCCCTGCTAACATGACAGCCAACAAGCCCCCCCACACAAGTCATCACAACAACAGCAGCAGTAGCATCTGAAACAATGGTCTCTTACAGACTATGCCGTGCAAAAAAAGTGCACAGGTTCACATGCACCTGCTTCACTACATCCTCTCACAATTGGGAAGATGAATGGCTGCTTTGCATCACCTAGGCAAGGGCCACTGTTATAACAATAGCAAAGTGAGGACACTGAAACCACTAGATGTTGGGGCTGTACTTCACCTGGAGTGATATACTTTGCTCCCACCTGTTTGGCAACCTCTTTGAGAGCCTTGGATATCTTCCTTTGTCTGGCATTCTTTCCCATGAACTGGTCAACAATTGTCCTTGTTCTCTAGTTTTGCAGCACTGCACTTCTTCCTCATCTGTGAGGATATGCCCTCCTGCAAGATTTTTCCAGGGAATGAGCACAAGACTGTTAAGTTCATGGACATTACCCAGAACTTTGGAGATTGTATATTTGGATATTTGGAGGTCAGACTTTGAGGGGGTGTGAGGGGGATAGGGACTTGGCTTCAACTTATGTGTTCTGCCACCCACTATCATTTGATCCCTAATTTCAGAAAGTATTCATGGGGAAATAAGTTGATATTCAAACTAAGGAGCCAATACAAGATTGGTGGACTATTAATATACAGTATCCTAATTGTATACAGAGTACAAGTATTCTACTTTGGATCTTGAATAGGGATTATACTATATAAGACATATAACAAGAACTGATATGGAATACAATAGTTACTTCAGAGTTTGGAGTTCTGGAGGTCCAGTGCCTCAGTGTTAGATCTTAGGAATCTAACAAAGACCTTGATTGCAGTGAAAGTGTAAGCAGGTTATTTGTGCTCGACCACTCTAATCATACCTCAGGAGCAGCACATGGGAAGGATGTCCCATCCCAGATCCCTTTCCAAATGGACCATGTGTCCTGGTAGACCACAAACAGTCTTCATGTACAGTGGCTCAAAAAACCATTTCAATGTTTCCTGATTTCAAAACAACAGCATTATAACCTGGGAAATAAAATAGTTAAAATTGTGTAGATATTACTGATGATAGTACTCTATCTTGGCTTGAGTTTATGCCATGAATTTTAGATTCATACATTTTTATTTCCAGGAGATACATAATTTTTAATTCAGTCATATTATTGAAACAGTTTTTTTGCTGACATCTTGATATCTAAAAGTCTACATTGGCTGGCTTCCATACAATGACTAGTTTACTATAAGTGGTAAAATATGATGCCTCTATATCACGTGACTTGTTGAACAACTCCATATCACTATGAAATCATTGACACATGCACTGCAACACCATATCCTTTCTCTCCTTGATTCTGGCCTTTCTGGTCACCAAATCTCATCTCAGACTGGTGTTTCCAATGCTACCATCTCCAGACTTCACTCCAAACATTGTCCCAGTCTTCAAAAGTCCTCAGGAGGTCGCCCAACAAAGCTTTCAGAGACCAACATTTATCATGCTATTTGCCTTATTGGCTCAGGGAGAGCTAAAAATAAAGTCCAGGTCACCAAAGCTCTCAGGGATGTTGTCAACAAGCCTATTTCTACACAAACAATTTGAAATGGCCTGAAGAAAGCTGGGATGAAGGCTGTGGTAAAGAAGAAAAGACCAAGACTCACACCCCATCATAGGAAGGAGAGGTTAGATTTTGCTATAAGGCACCAGTACTGGACTTTGGAGGACTGTGTTTTTAAACCCTTCAAGACTTTGGTGTTATCGCTAACACTTCAATCTATCAGAACATGTCATATATGAGACTTATAGAATACTAGCACTGCTGCAGCACAACTCCAGAAATAATTGAATATTTGTACCTTGGTTGCAATCCATGCAATAACTAGTCCAAGTTATCACAGATGGAAGGCAATGTGTTTCTTAGCAGCAATGTGTAATAAACTATCAGACTGTAGGTTCAAGGACACTTTCAGGGTTCAAGCATATTCCAAAGAAAGAGGAATACACCTAGCAGGCGAGTTTATAAATGGACTGACCTTGTAAGGGCAACCCTCAAATCTGTGGAGATTGTATCACACAGCTAGTAGAGGGGAAATCCAAA
>QFFB01007726.1:0-19864 GCA_003316465.1 Ramaria cf. rubripermanens
TTGTAGCTTGGGGATGTGTATATAAGGGCTCGGTCTCTCAGTGTAATAACAAGTCAAGTTCAGTTCTCAAGTCAAGTATCTCTTAAGTCTTACACTCAAGTCCAAGTCAGGTCCCAAGTTTAGGGCACCAAGTCGAAGCTTTGTCACAGGACATAGCCGCGCATACGTCACAAGTCACACCTCACAAGCCTACATCATACGTCACACGAAGCAGGGCGATCATCACAAGAAGTCACCTGCGTTATATCCCAGAAGAACAGGTTGTACGACTCGTTCTCCATACTAGTCAAACCACAGCTGTAGTCTCTTTGCCCACGAATGACTGCATTATAGACTGTCCGGGTAGAAGGACCGTTGCGTGCAGGCTAATAGGTATTATTCCTGTTAGTGCATCTTTATAAAGACGCTTTCATGCATAGCACCGAGCCGACAAAATCAATGCCAGACATGAGTTGAGACGTGCAGCGACGCATACTTCCCATTCTAGGCGCATACATGTGTAGTAAACCAAGTCGAGGCACCTTAGGTGTAGCATTTCATTTCCTTAACATTTACACTGATCAGTATTTCATTCTATCTCTAAGTCCGTATGCGTAGCGGATTCAGACCATTCCTTTATCTTAGAGAGCCAGGGGCTCAACTATCACATGTTTTATTTTCTTTCTCCTATAACTCCTATTCTACTCCTTAGTATATTAGCATGAAGCATACGCTTCAACAATATGACAATCTTCTTCTTTTACACCCATCTTACTTCTGAGTTCAACTAAGTCTTCGAGTCTCTACTACCGCAACTTCTGGCTTTGAGTTTTAAGCCTGAATTATCTTATCGAGTCTTCTTACTTTTCGGCCCCTTTTCCCTATCACTATAATGCAACCGACACTTCGACCTCGCTTTGTTTTACAGGTAAAAGAATAAAAATCACCATGATGGATGCAATGAGCAGTGGCCATCACTGCACCATGTGGTGCCTGGGGCATTGTACCCTGACTGTTCAGTAGTCAGGCTTGATTTGCATGTTTACAAGTCCATGCATTGAAGATCAGGGCCAACACAATGCTCCTGAGCAATTTGAGCCAAGCATCGCACTTTGGATCAAAAATGTTGCCTGATAATTTTGAGTAAAATTTTATGTAGATTTCTTCTGAGTAATATATTACAGTAACTAAAGATATCAAGAGTAGATATTTAAATGTATACTTGAGATATTGGCTAGATCTGTCCTTCAGATATGTGAGGACTTGTGCAATAAATCACCAGCAACTGGCCAGCTCTAGATCTTTGCAGCTGTTTCGATTACATAAGGCGGAGTTCAATTTTGGCTCTGAAACAGCATTGAATAAAAGAACATACTATCACCGATCAGGATGTGGATCACTTTCCTCATTTTATTAATAAATAATTAGATACTTGAAATAATTTTTTAAAAATTTGTGAGAATCTTTAATTGCATGTGAATTATATGCCTATCAACTTTTATTACCAAACAAGTCAGAGTTCATGTTGCCAGAGACATCCGATGTGCGAGACAGGATGTGGATCAGGATGCCGGCAATTTTTGGTCACATTTGGTCACGATTGCTAACATTCGCCACAGCCTGCCGGGCTGTCACACTCCGCATGCTTGAAAGTGAACCTGGCTATCCAGGTAGTGTACTAAGACCAGCATCATGTATATAATGTGTTTTACATACAATATGTGAAATATGATTTTTACCAATTATTTTAAGGCTGAATAACCACATAGGGGGGCTAAAAGCATGTGCTGCCTGCATATATAGCCCCCCATCTTCCAACACAGCTGCTTTTTTTCATCAAAAAAATGTAGTTATATTCTTAATATGTTAATCATAATTGTCAATAATTTTTGGCACCCCCAAATGTTCCAGGGGTGGTGGAATGTGCAAGTGATCCACATCCTGACCCGATCCACATCCTGACCCGATCCACATCCTGACCGGTGATAGTACTGTATCTCAGTGAATATTATAGAATAAGGTCTGATAAATTTAGGGGGATATATACAACAGTACACCTACAAAATCAGAGTGTAATGTGCATTGAGTTTTCCAGGAGATAGGATGCAGTGAGAGGACACAGTACTAACGTGGTAGTACTGGATTACAAATGGATGAGTAAATACATGTAAACTATGGTGACTTGATGCCGCTCACAAATCCATAAATATCAACAAGGTGTGTTGCAAATAATAGGTCACACTTGACACAACATTGGAGTAACTACTGTTGTTCTCTACTGCTCTACTGATTAGTCATACTACAGGATTAAACTAGTGACTATAGCTTACTTGTACTATTTGTGCTTCTCAAGCTCTTCTCCTGAACTTACAGTGTCACAGGCTTACTCTGCCAATAGAGTTGCCTTCTCAATAATGTGTAGTGTTCAATATATGTAGGTTTGGAGGACTGCACAGGTAATTCCCAGTGCAAATGTCTACAGACTAGGCTTATATTTAAGATATACAATATCTAACATATTATCTTAGATTTCACTAGTGGTATTTTCAAATAACACCCTTATTGGTTACCTGGATGCAATACTATATATATGCTCTAAAAACCAGTCTGTGCTTTCCACAGTACTCCACAAGATTTTTTTCATCATTATATACTACAACAGAACTATTTTTATGGTGTACATATGTATTTTAGGATTTAGACTGGCCAAAGACCGAAAATACTGTCTGGGGCTTCTGAAATGACAATTGCAATGGTATGTCACAGTGTGACACAATGTTCATTGGATCCCATGCCCCGACATCCACCAGATTCAAAATGTACCTGTCGGTCATACTCAAAAGATGTATGTGGCCTTGTCATTTATCAGTGATTCAGGCTTGGCTACAAAGTCGGTGGTACATATATCAACCCACCTTAACATATCACAGTGAGTCATTGAGTGTATTCTCAAGCTGTGCAAAGAGACAGGTGAGGTTGTCCCAGAAGGACTTAAGAAATCAGGGAATATGGCTAGAGTGATAGGTGAGGAGGAGAGCTGGCATGTGTATGGTTTCTGTATACTGATCATTTCACTAATGTTGTGAAATTTTTATTTAGTTTCTACTTGCCCTTTAGAGTGTAATCCTGACATGTACCTCAATGAGATGCAGAACCAGCTTCAGCAACAACATGGAATAATTGTTGGTATCTCAACAATCTGTGATACATTGACTGAGTTTAGCATTACACATAAGAAGGTGAGTGGCCTGTTGACTTGTTGCATGGAGCATACTCACCCCTGCCTCTCAATAGCTCTCTAAGGCTGCAGCTGAGTGCAATGCAGCTAGTCTTGTGCATTTTCAGTTTCAAATTGGTGCAGAATCACCAGATCACTTAGTGTTCATTGATGAATGCAGGATTGATTGTTGGACAACATATAAACTCTTCAGGTGGGCATACAAGGGTCAGCATGCAAGGGTGAGTGCAAGATTTGTGTGGGGACAGGGTATGTGCTTCTTCATTCATATACCATAGCTAACATCGCTTATAGGTTTTCCTTACTTCCTGCCCTTTCCAGCAATGGGATCATTTTTTCAGATGTTCATGAGGGCACCTATGATGGCCCAGCTTTCGTCAGGTACATTGAGTGGTTGCTGCCACACATGAATCCTTGGCCAGAACTACATAGTGTACTAGGTATGGACAATTGTTCAATCAACCATCTTGATGATGTTGTGCCACTCTGTGCAGCCCTGTGAGTCACACATCCTGTCATTCTTCAAACCCATGCTTATAAGTCTTTCCAGCAGTGTGTGGCTGTACCATCTACCTCCCTACTCCCCTGATTATAACCCTATAGAGGAAGTGTTCTCCTATGTCAAGTCAGTTATTTGGTACAATGGTGCAGAATTTTGTTCAGCAGTGGCTCATAAGAATATGCATGGGGTCCAGTTTTTTTTACATAATGCACTTGCAACAATTATGCCAGAGAAGGCACAGCACTGTATGGGCCATTCTGGTTACTTATGTACTGAGGGGTAACTGCACTGTACAAGTAGTCATTTGTAGACCTAGCTATCACACTTCTGTAACTTGTGTCACATTACCGAAAATAGTGCAACTGAAGTGTTGTTGTTGACATTGTGTTAGATCCCTGAGATCTAACACCAAGGCTCTGAACCTTTGGACCTCTGAACTCCAAAGTAACTATTATGTTCCGTTTTAGTTCTTGTTGTTTGCCTCTTAAAAATATAATCCTCATTCACAACCCAAAGTAGAATACTTGTGCCTTGCTCAATCCAAGCCTCTGACCCTATTCCAAACTCCGATTATTATTCAACTCTTATATCCTTCTTGTTCTATGTTTATGTCTTCCTTGTTACACATTCTTAGGATAAAATTAGGATATGAGGTATTAATAGTCCTCCAATATTGTATCCACTCTTTAGTTCAAATATTAACTTATTTCCCATTACCAACCTCCAGTCTTCTCACATCACTATCTCTGTAGTTAGATACTAGTAGTGATACCTCCAAGCCTGAACCTTCAGAAAACCCTTGATACTCTGATCCCTGAAATTAGGGACCGAACAATAGTAGGTGGTGCAACCCATAAGGTGAATCCAAATCCCTACCCCCCTCATGTTCCTTTGAAGCTCAATCTCTGAGCATAGTAGGTGGCACAACCCATAAGTTGAACCCAACTCCCTGCCCCCCTTGTATTACTTTGAAGTCCGACCTCTGAGTCTCTGACCTCTGAAGTTCCAGGTAACATCCATGAACTTAACAATATATTCGAACTCACTACCTTTATTGTTCATGCCTCCCCAAGCTGTTATCAGAAGTATGGCCTGAGCTGGTCTCCCTTCATTTAATGAACCTTCGCCATGGGCTAGTCATGCCTCCATCCAAGAAATCTAGCATCCCAACAAGGCATGCCACATACCTTGCCAATCCCCAACTAATACTTTTGACCAAGGACAAGACAACTTGGATGATGGAGCTGAACCTCCGCACTTGGCAGAAGCCATCACTATGTTGGCCAAGAACCTCTTGGCCCCCAAGACATCCTCCACCAAGACAAAAGTCCAAGAACCAGAACCCTACAATAGAGCTGATACTCACAAGCTCCAACCTTTTTTAGTTCAGTGTTATCTGAATTTTCATGATATATCAGAAGCTTTCTCCAACAATACTTCCAGAGTAACCTATGCATTATTGTATCTCAAGGGGACAGCACTCAACTGGTTTGAACCAGGGATAATCTCCCATGACCAACCCCCAACTTGGCTCACCAACTGGGCTGAGTTCAAGTCTGAACTCCAAACCAACTTCGGACCTCACAACCCCAAAGCTGAAGCCAAGGTCAAACTTGAAAACCTCTGAATACACAACAACCAACAAGTCACCAAATATCTCATCGACTTCAACCAACATGCCACTAAGGTCCAATGGGGTGATGCTGCACTACACTGACAACTCTACAATGGACTTCCAGCTCAAATCAAGGACAAAGTCTCCCAAATGGGAAAGCCTGATACCCTTGCTGCACTCCAAACTATGGTGCAAACCATTGATGCCCACTATTGGGAGTGATGTTCCAAAATAACTTGGGAAGCCACAACCACCAAGTCCAATGACCAACCTGACAAAGGGAAGGCCACTGCAAACACCACTCCGAATACCAACAAGAGGCCTCCGAACACTCCAAAGCCAGGAAACTCCAGTAATCAGTCCAGAGCCTCCAGATCATCCAGACAACCATGACAAACTCCTGACCTTGCCTTGAAGCTCAGTAAGGATAGCAAGTTGATGACTCAGGAACAACAATGCCATCTTGACAACAACTTGTGTCTGTTCTGTGGAAGAACCAGACATATGGCCAAGGAATGCTCCCAAGCATCTGCTGCCACCAAGAAGGCATATACTGCCTCAACTACTAAGGCTACCGAGAAGACAACCTCTGACACTAAGTCCATGCTGGAGTCAAAAAATTCTTGA
This sequence comes from Ramaria cf. rubripermanens, assembly GCA_003316465.1. NCBI lineage: Eukaryota > Fungi > Basidiomycota > Agaricomycetes > Gomphales > Gomphaceae > Ramaria > Ramaria cf. rubripermanens. Next base: position 5,962 of record QFFB01007726.1, read on the forward strand.
GCAGCCCTCTGAACCTCACACCAAGGAGGACTGTGTTGTAGCTCCCGGTATGAACCTAGTAGTACAACTTAACGCATCTGCTCTTTTTATTCTGAACTCCTTAACACTTCACTTAACATCTAACCTTGTCCTGAACACCTCTATTCTGACCCTTGTTGACTCCAGCTCAACACATAGTTTCCTCAAATCCACCTTCATCTCAAAACACCAACTCTGAGCATACAACATCACTCTAATCCCACTCCGACTCTTAGATGGTACAACAAATAACATCATCCGTCAAGCTGTCAATGTTCCAATTCATTTTCCCTCTGGGGAACAACACTCTGCAACATTCTATGTCACTTTGTTAGATTCCAGCTGTTCTACTGTACTAGGACACAACTGGCTCACCCGCTTCAATCTATTGATTGACTGGGCTTTGGGCAGTATCTCATTCCATACTCTGTTACAGGCTGAATCTTTGGTACCTACAGAGACAGTAGCTCCAGCTCTGATCTCATCCAAAACTATGACCCCACTCATTGCTCTGAAGATCACTATGATCAATGCCACAGCATTTGCTCGTGTATCCCAAATGGAAGACATGCAAACATTCCAGCTCCTTGTCTCTAGAATGGACAAGCTTGACTTGGAAGAAACTCCAGTCGATAAGAGTGGCATCCTGGAAGAGTACTGTGAATATATGGATGTCTTCAGCAAGGCCAAGGCCAACAAGCTTGCATCCCATTAGCCTTATGATCTCAAGATTAAAATGGAAGCAGGAACAACCCCACCATTTGGTCCAATCTACTCCCTCTCCCAGAAAGAACTCGAGACCCTCCAAGAATTGCTGGAAGAACATCTAACCTTGGATTTCATCTGCCCCACTTGGTCCCTGTGCGGTGCTCTGGTGGTCTTTGCCAAGAAGAAGGATGGTTCACTCCACCTATGCATCAACATCGGAGGCCTCAACTGAATGACCAAGAAAGACCAATACCCTTTACCTCACATCTCTGATGTTCTAGATACACCACACAAGGCTTGTATCTATACTAAGATTGACCTCTGACATGCCTATCATCTCATATGAGTCCAGGAAGGTGATGAATGGAAAGCTGCATTCCAAACTCAATATGGATCATTCGAATGCCTTTCAGACTTACCAACAGACCTGCTGCTTTCTAACATTTTATGAATGACACCTTTGCTAACATGTTGGATGTATGCATTCTAGTATACCTGGACAACATCCTCATCTACTCCAATGACTCAGAGCAGCACCAAAAGTATGTCCGAGAAGTACTCCGAAGGCTCTGACAGCACAACCTGTATGCCTGAGCTGACAAGTGCCTTTCCATACAGACACCATTGAGTACCTCAGATATATTATGTCTCCGAATGGGCTCATGATGGACACCACAAAGGTGCAAGTTATCCAAGATTGGACCAAACCAAGAAAGGTCAAGGACATCCAATCCTTCCTTGGATTTGCCAGGCATTTTATATAGGCATTTCATTTTAAATTATTCTGACCCAGTAGTTCTGCTGACACATCTTACCCAGAAAGGTTCTCCATGGGTCTTCTCAAAAGAATGCTGCAAATCATTCAATGCACTCAAGAAGGTTTTCACCACTGCTCCAATCCTTCAGCATTGGATACCCAAAGCTCCTCTTATCCTCAAAACCAATGCCTCCAACTATGCTCTCACTGCCATCCTCTCAATAATGTCTCCAGACAACAATGAAGTACATCTGAATGTGTTCCACTCTCAGACCTTTTTGTCCACAGAATGGAACTATGATGTCTATAATAAAGAATTAATGGCAATCTTTGAAGTGTTTAAAGTCTGGCAACACTACCTTGAGGGATCTCCAACTCTGATCACAAGAACCTGGAATACTTTTCAACAACAGAGCTCCTCACATGACAACAAGTCTGATGGTCCGAATACCTGTCTCAATTCAACATGGTTATATGCTTCCACCCTGGATGTCTTGGAACCAAACCCGATGCTCTAACTAGACAATGGGAAATCTACCTTAAAGAGGGGGAAAGCATTTACACAGCCATCAATCCACACAACCTCTGACCAGTATTCACCTCCGAAAAACTCATATTATCACACCAAGCTACGTCACTCTGATCCCCTGTACTCCACACAGCCATCACCATGGATATCAACCAACTCCAGTCCAATATCTGAACCTCTGTCAATTCTGATCTGACCTTAGCAGATCACCTGAGTAACCAAATAGGACGATGGACCCTCAGCCCCAAAGGACATCTCCTACTAGATAACCAGATCTATGTACCAGACAGCGATGATCTCTGACTACGAGTACTACAGTACAAGCACAATAATCCAAGCTCCAGACACTTCAGTCAAAACCAAACTTTGGAGCTGGTCCAAGGAGACTACATCTGGCCTGAACTCTGAACTTCTGTTAAGTCCTATGTTAAGTCCTGCACTACATGTATGCACTCAAAGTCACTGTCCATATGGCTTGTTAAAGCAACTCCCCATTCCAGAAGAACCTTGGAACTCTATCTCCATGGATTTCATCGAAAACCTTCCTCCTTCCTCCGGATACAACACCATCCTCGTTATCGTTGACTGACTCTCCAAACAGTCAATCTTCATCCCAACCTTTGATGTGATCACTGCTCCAATTCTAGCTAAACTGTTTGTCCTCCACATCTTCTCCAAACATAGAGTTCCCACACATGTTACCTCTGACTGTGGCTCAGAGTTCATGTCTGCCTTCTTCTGGTCACTTGGAAAGGCTCTCAATATGAAGCTCCACTTCACATCAGGATACCACCCCAAAGGCAATGGAACAACCGAACATATGAATCAATCCCTCAAACAGTACCTCCAAATCTACTGTAACTACCAGCAAGACAACTGGTCTGATCCCCTTCCGATTGCAGAATTTGCATACGACAACTCTCTGAATGCCACCACTAGCATATCACCTTTCTTCACCAACAAGGGTTACCACCCAAACATCTCTGTACACCCAGAGCAAGACCTCACTTCCACCAAAGCAAGAGACTTCACTGTGAACCTTGATGAGCTACACTAATAGCTTCAAACAACTATCTCTGAAGCACAGAAATGGTACTCCACCTCCACAGACCAATTCCAAATTCCACCTCCAAACTTCCAAGTAGGTAATAAGGTCTTCATTTGGTCCAACCACATCCAAACCATGAGGGTGTCGAAGAAGCTTTCAGAGAAGTTCTTGGATCCCTTTTCTAGTGATTTGGGATTTATTTTATACGATGGGAGAATATAATTCAAGCTTCAAGTGAAGCTGAATTGAGCAGAGGTCTGATAAAAGAGATGATACTGAAAGAATTCCAATATATGCAGATTATCTTAGCAATTTCTGTGTCTAAGAACTTTGAACAATTTAGAGGAGGTGAGTGTTATTGCTACTACTATTTACAGCGTAAAAACTAGTTATTTATATGCAGGAAATCAATCAGGATGAATATTTCGAGTATGGGTCACGTGACCCGGCGGTACAATGATCGCATGTAAATACTCCTGAGTGTCGTGCAGTAATAAATGGGGAGTGGAGTGTAATTATGAACATGTGAGATATATGGGAAATGGAGGCTACATGTAGGAGAGCTAAGGTGCGTGTTCCGTGACAGGAATCGCGATACATGCACAGGGCGGGCTCGATGCGACGTGTCCTAATTATGGAATGAATATGACCAAGCGCCGGGGCCAGATGCGGGGTAAGATTGTCTCCAATCAGTGATGTCACCGCTGGGACATCAACATGTGCAGGCACGGCAGGATAGTGATGGATATGAGGTTATGGGCTCGGTGTAGGAAATATATGCATTCTGGGTCGAGGAACATCTCAGGCAGTTCCTGTTCTTGAACAGGGGTCATAAGGAGGGTATCTGATAATAGCACCCCAGATATTCATTAGATGTCATGAGTAGGAGATGTTAATTTATTTTTTAGATTTTTTTGTTGTGACTTCTCTTCTTTATTTATAACACCTTTGAGATCATAGCTCAAGTTGAATTCATGTCCTTTATGCTCCAGCTTCCAGACAGCATGTGATCCATCCATCCTGTGTTCCATGTCTCAATGCTCAAAGCCACAACTCTGAATGAGTTCCCAAACTGATCTCCAACACTGGACCCTCCTATTATCATCAATGGAGAACCTGAATACAAGATCTCTGAAATACTAGATGCTAGGATAGACAAACAATGGAGAACCCAAGTACAAGATCTCTGAAATACTGGACTCTAGGATAGACAAACAATGCAAGTGCAAGTTGCTCTACTTGGTCAAATGGGCTGGATATAAAGAAACAGATGAAGAGACTTTGTGGCTCCCCAGCCTCCGAGCTCAGACATGCCTCAGAAGTCATTTCAGACTTTCACCAGGTGTATCCTTTCAAACCTGGACCTTTATTACTTGCTGATTCTTAGGGTTCACACAGTTCCAAGAAAAAACAAGTCATCATTATTTATGTCTATCTACTGCATAGTCTTGTCCTCTACATCCGAACCCTCCGCATCCAAGCCTTCAGACCTCTCAACCTCCTCTGGTTCCCCCTCACCTCCAACTTCCAGTTCCTCCTCCGCATCCATGACCTGGATATTTCTGGACAAGCTGTCCCAGATATCTTCTAAGGCCCCAAGGATCCACTTCTGTATCTCCCTGTTGGCCTGAAACTCCTTCACAGCCTTGTTCAAGGCTTTCACCATGGATATCCAGAAGACATACTGGTCTCTGTCCCTGGCTTCTTTGTTTGGCTTCTCCAAAGGCCAGATGACAACTTAGGGGACAGGTCCCTTGGGTCTCTTTGTCACCCTGTCATCATATTCCTTATTGGACCTTCCAGGCTTGCATGGACTCCCGGGATTCTCTCTGACCATGCATCAGACCTTCTGGTCCTGACACGCTCAGCACAACATCCCTGAAATTCATAAGTCCAAGTCCGAGAATAGTAGCTGTTACTCACCTCTTCCACCCTCCTCCCACTCACACTCAACTTGCCTCCATTTGCACTCATTTCAAACTCAGAGCTCGAGCTCCTTCCCTTTTCTCCAACTCTCTGACCCTCTGGGTTCCAGTCCATTCTAAGACACCATCTTTTGTTTGAAGGCTCTCAGGCAAGCCACTTTGTCCTCCACTGCTTTCTTCTTGGCCCCTTCCTCAGCGTTCCGCTTCTTTCAGATCTCCACAAGTGTTGCCTCCTTCTGCTGTCCTCCTACTCCTCCTACATCACCTGCCTCTTTTTTTCATCCTCCACCTGCTTTTTCCAGATCGCCTCAATATGTGCAAACTTCGTCTTCCACTCTTCTGCCTCAAGTCTCCTCCTTTCCTCTGTGGCCTCCCACTCTGCTGTTTCTCTTTGAACTTTTTCTTCTTCGGCCCTCCTCTAGACCACTTTGGCCTTCCTCACCTCCTCTGCCTCCTCAGCCTTCCTCCGCTCTGGCACACGCACACACCTCCTCCTCAGCCATCTGTCAGGCCTCCTCAGCCCAGGCTCTCTCCAGCTCCTTCTGGAGCTCTGCTACCTTGCAAGCAATCTTGGACGAGGGCATAGGTGTGAGGGCAACCTAAGCAGACACTCTACACTCAAGTGGCGCACTGGTGAAGGGGGAATCCTAAGTCATATACAACTACATACAATGCAAGGGCATACCTGGCAAAGGGGGAATCCTAAGAGAAAACTCTAAGGATAGCCTTCGCCCACTAGCTAACAGCTATATACCTTAGGCATCACAACCCCATACCTCTGAGGCCCAAATTACATAAGCAACAGGGGTGCTGAACTACAGACAGGGTCAAGGAGGTGTTCAGAAGTTGCCAAGGGACCGATCTGCACAGCTCTGAAACAAGAGGCCCAACACTGAAGTGGCACTGGGTGGGGTAGACTTTAGAAGGGACTGTGTGCACTTCATACACACTTCACAAGACTTCACAAGGTGTGGGAATGTTTGCATGGCATGGAACATAGGGTGTATGCACTTTTCAAGGACTTTGCAAGACTTTGCAGGAGTTCCCCTCACATTTACTTTGGCAAGGCCGCAAATACTTTGCATGCACTTTGCAGGACTTTGCAGGGCATGGGAATGTTCACATGGAGTGGAATGTAGGGTGTGAAGGCTTCACAAGGACAAGCTTTGCAGAGGTTCCCCTTACAATAGGGGTGCTGGACATTTTGGGTTATAGAGTGTGGGTGGTTGTGGGTAGCAGAAGAGAACTTTTGCTAAGTCCTTCTGATCCCCTTGCTTCTTATACTGATTTCCAAAATCTCCGATCTTATATTCCAATGGTTATCTCCACGGGCCTTGTGGGCTTGGCCCCTAAAGGGGGGATACTGTTAGATCCCTGAGATCTAACACTGAGGCTCCGAACCTTCGGACCTCCGAACTCTGAAGTAACTATTCTATTCCATTCTAGTTCTTGTTATATGCTACTTAAAGTATAATTCCCATTCATGACCCAAAGTAGAATACTTGTACTTTGCTCAATCTGAACTCTGCTTGTTATACAACTCTTATATCTTTCTTGTGTTACACTTATGTCCTTCTTGTTATACATGTATGTTCTTAGGATACAATTAGGATACAAGGTATTAATAGTCCTCCAATCTTGTATCTGTTCTTTAGTTTGAATATCAACTTGCTTCCCTGTTACCAACCTCCAGTCCTTCTTGCATCACTATCTCCTTAGTTAGATACTATTAGTGATATTTCTGAGTCCGAACCTCTAGATAACCCTTGATACTCTGATCTCCAAAATTAGAGACCAAACGATAGTAGGTGGCACAACCCATAAGTTGAAGCCAAGTCCCTACCCCCTCGTATTCCTTCAAAGTCTGATCTCTGAGCATCCAACCTTGGAAGTTCCAGGTAACATCCATGAACATAACATGAAGGCCAAGACAGGGTCAGGTTGGAGGGACTTGGCTTCAACTTATAGTGTCGTGCAACTGTCTGTCCCTGTATTTCAGATGGGAGGCCCAAAGGCTTTGGGCTATGGATCTATGTATGGAGAAGGACAGATGATTTAAGGGGGGGATACTTTGTCAGTATCAGAACTGAACTAACATACATGTGTGGAATAGGCTTATATATGGGAGAGTAATTCAGAGATTGGGGAGTGGGTGACTGAGAGGTCACATGATATGGGCAGGGTGGGATGTACTAAGAATAGGGAAGAGTAATAACAGACATATAGAGATATATAGGGATAGAGAGAGAGAGAGAGAGAGAGAGCCATTTGGACCTCTCTTTGGATTTCACCATAACTCAGTTTCCAGCCACCATCACTCCCTCAAGTACTCACCTTGAGATAGTCATTACTAGACATACAATTTATTATTTTGATGATGGATCAATAACTTTCCTGGCACATATTCTATTCATGCTATATTGCTATCATGTCAACATCTGGGTTTGATAGATTGAGAATAGCCTTTACAAATTTCATACCTCACTCCTTCGGTCCTCATCCATTGAATTATCCAATATGTTAGCCATGCCCTCAAACAAGGGAGAAGGGTGTACCAAGGAGGGAAAATCTAATGAGAATCCCACTTGTCTCCAAGAGCCTTTCATGATTTCCAGGTTCAACAACCTTCTGTGCTGGTTTTATAGGTAAGTATAATACTATTTCCACTACAAATTCTTACTGATGATGGTGTCGGATCCAAAGCACCTACTCAAATGCTGGATATTCAAGCCCTTAATGATACTCTTGAGCTTTCCACTTTTCTGGAAATGGATTTTCCATGTACCTTTGCCATTCAAGCCCTGGCAAACCCTGGCCTGAAACTATCCCCCTGTGTTGGACTTTCCCTGGCTCTCAAATTTCATATTACTGACTGGATGGAACCCACATTCAATGAACTATTAGCGGCACCTGCTAGCCATATTCTGCATGAGGACATTAAGCTTATAGGCCATCCTATCAGCCATATCATCATGTATATGCAAGCTGCTATCCATACCTACCAATTGCTTATTGCTTATAAACCCCTAAAATTTATGGGCCATGACACTTCTTGCAAGAAGCCTGTTACTGGATGCCAGTCTAACTGGGAAGCTGCATAGTGGAATGGGTTAGCACTGTACTATCTTCATCCTGACTACCCATCATCACCTACATAAACGATAGCAAAGCTTGAGACAATGCCTCTGACTGGTGTAATTACTGCATGTCAACTGAAAGCCATACACATCATTAAAGAGCAATGAGAATTTTGAGGCCAAGGATGACATGAAGGCAGACACCTTAAAGAAGATCATGGAGTATGAAGGATTGTCAGTTTCTTAAAGACTGTTAAGATGCTGAGCAGACTGGTGGTACTCAGACACTCGGCTGAAGGCTGAGATGGGGTCAGGTCAGAGGGACTTGGCTTCAACTTATAGTGTTGCACCCATGCGGCTGTCTGTCCCTATATTTCAGACAGGAGGCCCAAAGGCCTAGGGCTACTGATATGTTTATGGAGGACATATAACCTTAGGGGGGGATACTTTGTTGATATCAGAACTGAACTAACATACATGTGTGGAACAGGCTTATATACTAGAGAGTAATACAGGGATTGAGGAGTGGGTGACCAAGAGGTCACATGATATGGGCAGAGTGGGATGTACTAAGAATAGGAAAGAGTAATAACAAATATATAGAGCAATATGTGTGTGTCTGAGTGTGACTGAAGTAGTTTGAGATTGGAGGCCTGAGGTACATGGTCTGAAATCCTGAGGCATGCCAAGATCTGAGGTGGAACGGGGATCTAACAAAGACTGACTTTTTGTGTACTTGCTAAAGAATGGTGTATGCTGTGAAAAACTTTAGCATACCACATTTTCTTGCTACCAATGGTTTGTTGTATGTGAGTGTGTGTGTGTGTTCACATAAAAACTCAAATTATATTGGCTTTAATTTGCTCATGGCATTATATCTAATTGAAGTACTATTTCAGAACACATGCACATAGACTGCATTTATTGCCCACACTCACAAGGTACATCCCAGGTACTAATTTGCAGTGTGCAGAACCATTAGGGCACATGCACTGCATTTTTGTGCAAACAGACTGCCATAATCATACACTTTCACACAAGCCCATGCCAACAGGTGTTGTTTCACTTTGGCACAGGCATGTATTAATTCTTGTGCATTTCAAAACCCATACTGTAGGGGAGGAGTAGGGTGTCTATTTCTTATACAATATGAGAAGCCTCATAATACAGAGGACACGCAATCATAATTGCTCCGGGTGTCTCAAACTGCAGCTCCACTTCAAATGAGGCAAGTCCTGAGTACACACTACTGCAAATGGCAACACTTAAGGGCACAGCAACACTTCTATGCTGAAAATCTGCTAGGTTGCTAGGTTTTTATCATCTCAATGTCAGTCAACCTCCTAGGAGTAACAGTGCAAGCAATTGTGCACATGTGATTATATATTGCATCAAAGTCTGGATCATCCATAAGTGTTGGCATTGTGCCAACTGGCAGTGGCACTGTCAATGGGTAAACAATTGCATGGGTCACCAAAACTACACATTGTTTATCACATTTCTGGTGACTGCAGTAGGCACTGCAGGAAGAATATGTGCTAGATAACAGTACAAATAGAACCTGATTATCAGTTCAAAACCAGGTGGAAACCAGTTTTGTATAACTGATTTCTAGCTCCTGAAGCATTCTCAATGCCTTTGGTCATGTACTGATTTCCCATAGTTAAAATGTCTGACTTTGTACTGAATTATAGCTGGTTTAGGAATAATTAGCAGTGCCATTAGAACTCATTAACAGTGCAATTAGAACTTGTTATTGGGTATATACATATTGGTACAGGAGCCTTGGGTTTAGCATATCAGAATGGACAAGAGAGAAAACATGACATATATATACAGAGACTGGGTACTGAATGGGAATGGCAGCACCAAAGATGCCAGTGCATAACAGTGATAGCAGCCACTTATCTGGTAATTGGATTTTCTAGTCTCCTGATTGGCAATGGGGGACACCAGCAACTCAATGACCTATACAGAAAGTGAAGATGTTACATCCATACATTCCACACTCCCATTCCACTTTCTGCACTATCCCTTCCATTTATTACCCTACTGTTACTCAGCTCTCCAGTCCTCATAGCCCCTCCATCAGCAAGGGTACCTTGTTCCTTGTGGAACATCTGTGTCCTCATACTGACGGATGATGGGTACCTATTTTAGATATCATGCTTATGTTCCCTCCCTGCCCTATGATCCCCAACTCTGCTCATGATCCATATTGAATACCTCTTCCGCTCCAACTCAGATCTCATTACTGTTACCTTCTTACATGTACCTCCCATATATAAACTCCTGTATTCATACTAAGTAACCTCAGTTCAAATAGTGACCTCATTTCCCATGTTAACCTTCCATAGTGTTCTTAGTACACTTCTGCTATTACTTCCACACTTCCACACATACTGTGGAACTATATTACCTTACTTGACCCCTCTGTTCCAAAGTCTTGGGACCCTGTGATTGTTCAAGAGGCACATCACATAAGCTGAAGCCAAAGTCCCTTTCAATATGTCTTCTGTGCTCTCAGTCTTATGGTTTTACACACCCATAACAGAGGTGTGCAGCCTGGAATCCAGCCCTGACATATCTTCAGCTTCTTCTTTGCTGCAGTAGATTTAAGCTTTATCGTAGCCTATAGATAAATAACATCAATATTGAATAGGACCCTAGCAACAATGAGCTCACCTTTTTTTTACCATGCATGGGCTAGTATGCAGCATCTATGAGATGAAAGGAAGGAAAGAGAGGTGGGGCATGCTTACTGGCAGTACGTCCTCCAATGTCTTGAAGCATTTTGTCAGCAGAATTACAATATCAGTGCTGAGCCCCTTAGTAAGTTAATCATGTACTGGCAGTGAGTCACTGCCATTGTGCTTGGGCTGTTTCCTTTTATTAGCTGCAGCTTTACTCACTTGAGGTATTTTCTTTTGTTTCATGGTGGTGGCTGCAATGGTGGCAGAGTTTTTGTGGGTTTTTGGTGCTGTAGCAGGACCATCAGAACCACTCGAAGCTTGCCTTACAATCACCATCACTGTTACCCAGGTCCATGAGTTCAATGTTGCTGCCATTACTATTGCCACCACTGATACCCTGGTCCACTGGTTCAACATCGCTGCCATTACCATCACCACCACTAATACCTGTGACCACTGTTTCAATGTCAGTAACATTACTGTCACTGTCTGTGTTAATGACATCCTCATTGTCAATAGCTAATGCACCATTATTTTGATCAATACAGGTTCCCTTGCCAGATTTAGAACCATCCTGGTTGAAGACAAGAATGGATCTTCTTCCAGTCATATAGCCTTGATAGTCTGTTTGTTCTTAGTGGCAGGTTGAGTGACATCTTTCTTATTGACCCAGCAGGACTTCACCAGGGGTATTTGTGAAACATAAGTCATAATATATGCGCATGATAATAATGAAGGATAACAACCCATGTTTATATGTAGCATTACAGATCAACTTTGCATCCATTTCTTGTGACACCACGGCCTGAAAAAACTCTATAGCATCGAAGTGGTCACAGATTGGTGATATGAATCATGGGCAGAACTTACCTTGTACTTTTGCAGGGTTATTGAGTGCTTATATTATATATCAATGCGATAAACAATAATATTTGAGGCAAAGGTAGTGGTAGAAGCACTGGTAGTGGTGGTAGATATAATAGAGCCCAGGATCTAAGATAGTGGAGTGATCAACCTACATAAGGTGGAGTGTGTGGTCGGATACATGAAACGATGGAATGAATGGGGTGTTATTGACAGGAATGGCAATCTCATGAGGACTGTGTTAGTGGAACCTGAGATTGAGCATGAGTAGGTAAGTCTACATATACATTTCATTTGTCATCAGTAGCTTTTACAGAACTTTGGTTACAGGGACTACTAAGACCGGTACTCCGGACTCATTCACACCTGCATCACCACACTCACACTTGCATTGGCATCCTCACATTCACACACTCGCACTCGCCCCCATGCGAGGGATTTACTCATTTATGCAGTTGGTTGCATTGTTGGTGGCATTCAAAGTAGTGGCCAATTGGAATTTCTGGTGTCAGAAAAACCCAATTTACTATATAATGCCAGATAAGGGCCATCAGGCTGTCAGGACAGCTACCAGAATGATCAGGCCAGATAAGGCTGAAGACCTAGACAAGGCATTATCAGATCTAATATACCTTATATATCCAAGTTGACCATATTAGTCCATATCCTGCATTAAGTAACTGACAAGTCCTGGTTGAGCCAAATAAAGGGAAAGGATAATAATAGTTAATAAATGAGGCCAGGCCAGGGCGGCCTGCAGGACATCCCAGTAAGGTGGTGAAGTCAATGAGATTGTACAACTCACCTCATTTACTGTGATAAAGTCCCATGGATATTAGGTTATTGATAAATCTCCAGTAATTGTACGTACTTATTATATACAATATTTGCATCACACTGAAAGATCATTGGTTACTTACTTGGTATTACATAAACTTATGTTATTTTACTTACTGGAAGTACAAGTGGGATTCGAACTCATGATGTGACATATGAAATGTATATAAGTAGGTGAAAATTGAGGCAATAAAGATGACTGTGCCATTTCATAGTTGTGATATCATGTATTCTAGTGCTATATAACACTCAGCGTATGGCGAGTCTGGCATATTAATAGTGTAATCAAACAATCAAAACAGTTTTTAATATGATTCATTTATGACAAGATTACATGACAATGGGTTTGCTGATAAGGGAGCAGCCAACAAGTCTCCAATCTGAATGGTAAATGAGGCGGGTACAGGGTAGGGGCATGAGAAAAAAACTATCTGCCTGCTGTTTTAACTAGCTCCTCATCATGACACAATGTCCCATATGTGGTGCTACGTTAGTGGAGTCTACTGTGGTGTAGCACTGACCACAGGATAGCTTGATGTGGTTGTTCAACGATGCAGAGGAAGATATGGAAACGGGATCCAAGCATGTTTCTGAAAGTTTCGAGGATGAAGTGTATGGCTGCACCTTTGAATGAGCTTTGCCTCAAGGGCAAGGACTAGTTCTAGGAGTGCCACCTTGAGCGCTTGTAGATCGTGCAGGATCGCATTGACTTGCCCAATTTTATGGAAAACATAAGCAGAATTACGGGCCGAGATATACCACACAACATACCTTACTACCACTTCTTGCGTGAGGACCGGTCAAGGACCACTGAGGTTTTGATGCAGAGGGGGACGTGCCAGAAGTTCCTCCATTATCCAAAAGAGAAGGCCTCCCAGACGGCTCAGCAGCACCCTCCTTTCCAGGCATTTGTGGCACAGCCAACATGATAGAAAAGGAGGAAGTTGAAGAGCTCCCATGCAAACAAGGCAAATTCAGGCTTGGAGATAGAAACCCAACACCGGATGACTCGTTTGGGATGAGCCCAGGGTCCTCCTGGGCCTGCCTCTGCCCAACAGCCAGCCCACTCCAAGGCATGACCCCTCCATTCTCCTTTGTGTTAATATCTATATTTTTTTTTTTTGATTCCTTCGTAAATGTGATGCCAAATATGGCACGTGCATTGATTAATCGAAGGTGACATAGTGCAGGGGTCGGAGATGATGTATGATGATGTTCCAGAGATTTGGCTCAGGGGTTCCTTCAGTGTCAAGATGGATTGTTGGTCAAGTAAAAGAAGAGAGATTTGATGTATGGTAATGATTTGAGAGAGTAGATAGATAACCTAGTGTAGCTAGCTTGTAGATTATAGAATTTTGTTGAAGAGGACAATAGGAAATTCTTTTTGAAAGGCAAGTCTGAATGCCCTGAGCTTTTTCTAAGTGTATCAGGAAGGATATAATTCTGG
>QFFB01007727.1:0-11177 GCA_003316465.1 Ramaria cf. rubripermanens
CACATTCTGGGCCTATAATGTATGAGTTAAAAACAAGATAAAATCTTTATAGTGCTCACCTCTTTTGCCTGTCCCTTCTGTTCCTTACATGCCTCCTTTGCCTGGATTTTGAGATGCTGCACTGCATCCAGCTTCCCCAACAGGGCCACAAAGCCTATTGGATCTGTAAAACAATGCGAGGTCGATATGTCAGGTACATTATAGTGATAGGGGAAAACTTGAAAGATAGAGAAACTCAATAAGGTAGGTATCCCAGCTTATAGCTCGAAGTTGGGAACTCATTGTGATAGATAAAGACTCAAAAACTAGGTTAGACTCAAAGAGAAGATGGGCGTCGGAAAGTTAAGAACGTCAATATGTTAAGCTATCTGCATCGTGCTAATGTACTAGGAGATAGACAGGAGTAAAAAAGGGGAAAAGTAATAAGACATGTGATAATGGAGCCCCTGGCTACCTAAGGTAAGGAAATGGTTCAAGTCTGCTGCGCACATGGACTCGAAGGTAGAACAGATAACTGATCAGCGTAAGTAATGGGGAAGTGAAAGACTACACTCAAGAAGTGCCTCGACTCACTTTTGTATGCATATATGCACCTTGAACAAAATATACGCGCTATTGCATGCCTCAACTTGATCTGCTATGGATGTATGCACCTCGAATGAATGGATAAAGAAAGAAAGAAGGATAGGATGTCAAGATAGAGGGAGTAGTGTCCGTAATAGTAGTCCGGATGACAGATGATAATGAATGAGTAGAACAAAAGAGGATGAATAGGATGAGAATAGCGGTGTAGATAAAGAGTTCATGGAGATAAAAGAATATAAATGAAAAACTGTCCTTTATACTGTCTATAACAGGATCATTCTCTAGGTCCCTGCTGAGGGGCAAGTGACCTGAATTCTTCTTCCCTCTCTGGAAAAGGCCAGGTGAGTGTGCAGCAGGCAAGGAAGGGATGGTGGTTGACTTACCTCAACCCAAGCTAGCATAGACGATACCTTATTCTTCAAGGTATCCATGTCACGGGTCTGACAAAACCCCTTCTCCTGAACTATATGTGTGACTTCCTTCCACCAATCACCTATTTTTGTGCACGGTGCCATAAAAGGATTTACGCTTATGACTGCTCCCAAGAGTTGGTCTAGGTCACATGATGAGAACTCTTGACATGTCCTATGTTATTTGGGTGCTGAGCCTCCTGGTTGTACCAAAGGTGGGCATGGCATGTTGTTAGCATTGGTATTGAGCAGCACAGGGTCAATTACAGGGTCAATTGGTTGTGTGGAATGTGTTGGGGATAGCACAGTGGAGCCATAAAAGGTGGAGGGAGGGACAGGATTCAGATATGGTCTTACTGGAGCCTGTGTGTAGTGGATGCAAGTGGATGCATTTTTCCTTAAAATATTCACATGGTTGTGTAATAATTTTTATCTAGGTCGGAATCAGCCAATGCTAATAATTACTAGTAACATATACACTCTAGTCTTCCACAGAACTTATGATGGTGTCCCAGTAATATATGTGTGACCTATCCAATGAGTTCCAGGAGGCTTCCCGGTACTTATTAGCAGACAACTTAGCTTGCAAAAAAATTACAGATACAGTGTTACTGTAATTTCATTGCTAAACTGATGTGCTGTCCATTTCCTCAACCAATTCTGGATCCTCAACAAACAAGGGGCGTGATAAGTGCCAACTTCAATCAACTATTCCCCATGTTCTGCCACCCTCTAATCCAATGCGGCCCACCACACAGATAATGGCAGTGAGTTCAATGACTTCATTGGCTGACCTGAGTATCTTGGTATAAGTTACTGGGCCAAGGGTTGCATCAAGCCTATCTGTGTCACATGTGTGGACAACAGCAACCAAGCGAGTGGTGGCATGTGGTGCAAATGATGCATGCGCTGGCAGAGTAAACAGAAGGATTGCGTGGAGCTGTCTGTAGAAACACCTCATCTCAAAAATAGATTGTTGGTCAGGCTCATTAGCATGTATGTCCATGAGAAGATTGTACTATTGAGGAAGGGATGGTTATTGGATGCCTGAGCTTAGAGCAAGAGGACAAGACTTACTCTAACAAATGATTGGTCATGTCCAGCCTTGTTTGATCCTGTAGTACTTGTTTGTATACAGCCTCCACTGTCACCAATGTGTACCATTCCCAAACTTTCCATCTCTAGGGGGATGTGCTCAAGAATGAATCTCACTGGTTTACTGTATTGTGTACTTAGATGGACCACAATCTGGCATTGCAGTTTGGAATCAGGCTTGAACCAATGAATTTGTGGGAATCATAAGATGCTCAAGGAATCTAGGATAAATATGAACATTGTTGCAGTAGGTATGAGTAATGAAAGATGACATACATTCTGGGAGAAGTAGCTCTTTGTCACTCACTTCAGAGACTTTCTGCTCAAAATTTAGCTCATCCTCAAGACCAAATCTGAGTGTTATTTGAAATATTTGGCTTTGATGTCGCATTTGGCAGCTCATAGCCACATATGGTTTTGAGCAGGACTTGATGGCACATAAGAGGTCTCCACAAGCTCTCTCAATAACAAATGCCCAGTTGACCCACATTGGCCCAGTGCATCTGATATCAAGTGCCACATGTAGCAAAGCATGGATACATGAGGTGCAAGCAGAAAGTTGTTCTTTCTGGTACTGATAGTAGTATCTATTTCCTCATTAATTTAGAAGAATAAACTGGTTAAACCAAACTCACTGCTTGTACTCTTCCACCCATCACACAATCATTTCTTCTAACATTGCAATCTCCAAGTCTGTGATGACAAATTGTAGGCAAATTTTGGTCAAGTAGACAAATAGTATCAGGTGGTTGTAGTACTTGTCAGCTAGCTGGCCCTTATGTAGAATGGGAGCAATATATATGATCCAGAAAGCCCAAGCCTCAGCAGTAAACAGGTGCTGTTCAGTTGCAATGTTTGGCAAATAGCAACAGAAAGCAGGTGGGATGGCGGCAGTGCCAGTGCCAGTCTCCTCTCCAATGAGGGCCCAGTGTTCATCAGCTATTTGATAGTCTTTGGCTCCTACATCCATGCCTTTGAATTGGCCAGTCCAAAAGTCAACCATCATTGGGACAAGGTTTTCCCAAAACAGGTACATCCCATCATGGGGACAACTCTGTGTTTGACTGAAGCTGGGAAGGTGTGTGAGTATTGACTCTCCATTAATACCTTGTGTTTTAGCTCATTGGTTGCATTCCTTTTGGGTGTCACTAGCCTGATTATATTTGATTGCGCCACAACAGCCTTCGTCAGTCCTAAGAGGCAGATTCCAGGGGTCCCAATCCTCAGCTGGGCTCAAGTCAAGTCAGATGGCACCTTCAGGGGCAGTTAGAGGGTAATAATAATGTGTGGCTTTGGGGTGCTCAGGGTCATGACAGCCTTGCAACTGACATGTCCTACAAGGTGAGAATCCATTTGGCCTGTTGATATACTGGTTAGCCTTGATTGCCTGCATGTCACTGATTTTTGTGAGGATAAAGGCACATAGCAGGAAGTCCTTGAGGCTGAGGGCATTCTATGTCATTTTGCCATGTTTGAGGATGATCATATCATGATACACAGGGTATATAAATGAGTTGTGATCTTTAGGGCAGTGTGGACCAGGTGCCATTCCAAAGAACAGCAGATGTTTAAGGTGTGTATGAATCTTTGGTCGTAGGTTGTACAAAATCCCAATGAATGGCCATGCAGTCACTGATCCACCAATGATCTTCTTGAATACTTCCACACCATCCGAGAGCATTCCAATTGCGATATCAGTGTCATTTTTGAAATATTTGGCCAGGTATTGGACTCCTTCAATATTAATTTCTGTTTCCATAAGTGTTTGATAGAGGCTACCATCAAAAATATAAAAATATTGACCAGGAATGCAGACACAATCAGCATGATAAGAGAGCTCCTCAATCATCCTATGGCTCTAGAAAAAACCTTCGAGGCAAGGGATTATAGGAATGTATTCATACTCCAAGCATGGTTTCTGATTGTCATCATACCATGAGACCTGACAGAATGGACAATTGTCAAGGTGAGTGAACTCATTGTTATAATCACAGCAGGTGTTGACACAACAGTGGTATAATTCAGGCTTGATGCCTGACAGGATGGCAATGCGGCAGTGTGTATGATAGACCATGTCAAGGTCAATTCTTTTGCAATATGCCTGATGAAACTTCTCAGTTGTTGCACCTGAGATATTTGCCTCTAAGCAGAGTGCAAACATTTTGATATTATCCAGGTCATCTTCTTTTAGGGATTATTTGTCTGAAAAGTATTATATTTACTGAAGCTAATATCAAAGGTCAAAAGAACTTACAGGCCGTGAGCTTTTCTCTCCTGAGGGCCTCATCATGAGCATGATCAAATTCTGCAATAATATCTTCACCAGACAAGCCCTCAATTTCATCCGGTTCATCCCATATTGTATTGTCATTATCATTTGCCATCTGATCACCAGTGTGCCATACTTCAGGTTCATCATCTGAGTCAGTTGTTTCAGCATGGTCAATCCAGTCCCACAGGGTTTGTGGTGCAGCATCAAAGAAGGCCTGTTCATCATTGGAGATGTGAATTTCTGCATCAGGAATATTGTCTACTGCTGCCATATTAGGTGTGACCTGCAGCAGCTTTGGGGGGGCAGAAAGACAATGGGAGATCTCAGGCTTGGGGGAATTTTCATCCTGTAATCTTTGCCCTGCTGTTAGGACAGTATGGTGATTGATCCATGAGACTTCAGACACTCCATCTGAAAATGTATACCCTTGCCTCAGATGATTATATATTTGTTGCCAGGAGAGCTCCCTCTTGCATCCACATGTGCATATTGGCATATTTTGGCTTTTCTAACCATAGTTCACATGTAGTGTTTGTTGAGTTGAATGGACAAGGACTCCTTGTGTGATGAAGGATATATGGGCCAGTGGCAAGCACATGCGTTTACATTTTGTGGTCACATGACCCTAACACTGACATCATTAGGCACACTATCCTTCTATAGCAGACCACCATCCTCAGGCTTCAATGGATAAGGTGAAGATCTCCAAATCCATATTTCCTCCTCATCCATCCAAAAAAAATGAAAAGAAGTCTATGAAACATAATTCTGCTACCCAAAAGAAGAAGTCTGTGGCTAGGCTTCTAGTAAGACCAGCAAATGTAGGGCCACCTAGCAGTGCATTGAGCTTGCAACTCAAAAAGCTCAAGAAAGAAAATACCATGCTACATAATACCAATCAAATACTCAAAGAAATAGCTGAGCTTGCAGGGAATGAGTCCAAGACTAAGGCAGAATACTGGGCATCTCTAATTCCAAAGCCAAGCAGTGAAGTAGGATGGTCAGGCAAGAACTCTAAGAAGAAAGGATACAACCTTCATAAATCAATGGGACTCCCAGGAAAGAAGCCTTTGTATAACAGGATTTGGGTAATTATATTCTATTTTCATTGGAATTGAGTATGCATATAACAATGTTGATTGAACTTGGCCTTATGAGGAAATGGGTACATGGTACCACTAATTAGACATATTTATCCTTATCAGTATATTTCTAGCTTTCCAAATCAGTGGCAGAACAAAATGAACACTCATGGGCCTGTTATCATTTTCAGATTGGTGCCAAATCACCAGAATGCCTTGTTTTTATGGATGAAAGTCAGATCAACTGCAGGACTACATACAGGCTGTGTGGATGGGTGTACAAAGGGGAACAAGCATGAATCAGTGCAAAATTTGTTTGTGGGCCAGGATATGTTTGGTATCCACTGTTTCATTACATGCTGCTAATGCCTGCAAAGGATTTCCTTGCTCCCAGCCCTCTGCATGTAGGGTATTATACATACCAATATTCAGGAAGGCACATATGACAGTGATGCCTTTGTAGGCTATATAAAAGAACTCTTGGAATACATGATCCCATGACCCCAGCCACACAGTGTCCTGATTATAGATAACTACATGATCCATCACTTGGATGACATTGCACCACTCTGAAAAGCAAAGTAAGTATTCAATAAGTTCTATTGGTATATTGTGAATAACTAACTTATTATGTAAGGGGTGTCTGGTTGTATTATTTTCCACCATATTCTCCTGATCTAAATCCTATTGAGGAAGCCTTTGCCTATATTAAGTCTAAATTTGGTGGCATGGTACAGACTTCAGAGAAGCCATAGAAAGTAAGGACTTTGCAATGCTTCATTCCCTCATACACTCAGCCTTGGCAACAATATTTCCAGAGAAGGCTCAAGGATGGATGGGACATGTGGGTTATTTGTGTACTGAATTTTAGTTTCACTTTATCCAGGTACAAATGTACACTGTAAACTGATCATATTATGATATTCTAAATCATCCACTCTATATTAAGAAATCAAGAAAATGATTAGTGTGATGAAATAACAGTGTTTGATTGTGTGTATGTTGCCCAGCAGTTACCCTTCAACTACATAAATTTTGCTTGCTTATCACAATTCCAGATGCATACAGACAAAGCTATGTGACCAGGTTGAGTCCCATTGTAGTCTTGAGCTCAATCTGAGGTAACCCATTGAGAAACTTGACCGGAACATCAATGAACCTCTGTTCAGCAAGCCTGTCATGTAGATCCTTAAGATCAACATGCCTCACATATGGGCTGTTAGATAAGGAATGCAGCCAAGCTCCCACAGTCTGGTTGAGGTCACCAGACAGGTTAATTTCAGTTGGTGATGGAGAATGATAAACTTGCTTTGAAGTACCCCCTTGAGTAGTATCAGGGGAGTCATTTTGAGGTAGATGCTTCAGCTTGTGACCAGAGAGTATGACAATATTGATTGCAAGGGCAGCTAGTGCTGGCTGTTGATTGGCCAGGCCCAGGGTAACTTGGTGTCAGTCCTTCTGGGACATTGCTGGCTTTTCGAGAGGGTTGCCCATATCATAATGAAAGAATTCAAATTGCAGGGTTTTTTGCAGATTGGTTGTAGGAACATTAGACTCATTGTTTTTCTATAGATAAATACAGTGAATAAACAAATCAAACAAATAGATTTATGACATACCAATGCTTCCACCCATTCCTGGAGTGCGATATCAGATATCCTTCGATGCTTATTGAACTTATCAATTTTGCACAGCTCATCCTTATGCTGCTGACACTTGCTGAGCTCCTTATGGACTCTGGCCTCAAGTGTTTGATAGTTTGGCATGTAGTTTGCATCCAGGTCACACTGATTCTCCTCATCAATGAACTCATCATTAGCTGAAAACAGATTCTTTGAGGCTGCTGCCTTTCCACACTTTGTGGATGCCATAGTATTTTTTTTTTCTTTTTGAACCTTGTTAGATGCAAGGTCATTATCCAGAAAAATAAAATAATAATGGATTGGTATTGAATTAGTCCCAATATAAGGTAAAAGGACCACTTGCTTACCTGAGAAGGAAGTGAGATGTCAATTTTTGCATCATCCCCTTTTTTCTACACTTCAGTATGATAATCCGTTGTAATAAATTCCCAGTTAGGCTCTGAGAGCTTATATTTGACTTTCAACAGGTCCTTTGAGAAATGACAAGACAGTGCTGGCAGATTAGAGGGATGGATATTAGTGTAGCCAATTATAGAATAGAGTGCCTGTGTTACTTCTTCAAGCATGTCCTTCCTTGATCAGAAGTGAGACCCACTACTGATATTCTTGCCCATTGGAATCCATGTAAGGCACATGGAAGTGTATATCTAGTTACAATTAGTACAGAATTGGGCACATAGAAAGCATAGTGCACTCACAGGTTACTACCTGAGTTTCAAAGCCATTTTGATAGAAGTCTTTGACACAAGCTTGGTCTTAGTCACCTTAGCCTTCACAGGCTTGGAATCACTAGAAATGACCTTCATTGTTGTGATAAAGATAATATGAAAATCATCATAAAAATATTCCTATCATTTTCCCTTCTAGTCCTAAAAGACTAAAACAGAATTTAGATGAATTATTTGGATTTTATCTATGGGATAAAAAGTCTATAACATTTTAGAAAAATGTTGGACTGTTCACCGGCCCTTTAACGCCCACTACGTCACCGGATCGAGACCGGATCGTGGATCGCATCACTATGTCATTACCCCGCATGACCACTGGATCGGCTCGCTTACATAAGCACCAAACCTTCGGTGGAATGAGAAGAACAAATATATTGTTGCAGCATGGAGATTGCTGCATGGGGCCTTAGAAACCCATGGGATTTGGAAAGGGTGATGTGTCGAATATACTCACTCAATTGAATGTTTACAAAACAGGTCCAGAAAATAATAATTGGTATTAGAGGTTTTTCACAAGCTTATTTTGTTTTATTTTCACCTATCTTTTTACTCATCAATTGTCATCGCCATTAATTATAAGGACTCCATTCCTAACATCCTAGGTAATATCCCTATCCATCCGACGTTTCAACATGACCAGGGGAATATTTGCTCCACCCTGACTGCATGCATCCATCCCTGTAATTCATTTCTGCCTGATCTGTTATTTCCCTTCAAAGATATTTTTAGAATAGTTCTAGTATAAATACTCCAACAGTTCATAGATGAAACCAGTGCCAAAATATCACCCAGAACTTTTGTCTTGCACAAATCCATATATTTACTTGTTAAATCCACCAAGAGAATATTTCCTGGCCTCTACTTGCTGTTTCTGGCAGCCTCAAAACATAATAGAAATCATATAGTTATTACTACAGTTCTATTCCCTCGAAACCGAACACTTTTCCACCCAGAATCGCCCAAAAAACGAATATTTTTGTCTTCTGACATCACTGAGCCAAATTCCCGGTTTGCCCCCGAGGCCGAGTGTTATCCCGCACCACGTGACCTCCTGCGTCATTGACACGTGCGCCCCATCTGGTGCCGTGTCAACGATATAAGAAAATATCATCTTTATTAAAATATTATTTTATATTGATTTTATTATAAAATTCATGGCCTCATCATCCAAGTTGGATCCCTCTGAGGATGGAGCTGTTGCCAGTTCATAATCAGAGTTAAACTTTTGGCATGTGATGGCCACTGGCTCTTCGTACTCTGGTTCAGAGCCTTCTGGGACATCAGAAAGTGTCATGATCTCCTTGGCCACCCTGTTGGTAACAATGTTTTCAGCTGACTGAGCTTGCTCAGTTGGTTTTCTTGTGCATCATCCTGAGATAACTAATGATGGATCAGGTGTGTCCCATGCCCTTGAAACAACCTTTTGGAGTGTATTTCACTTCCTGGAGTCCTTAGCCACAGTATATCTATCTACCCAAGCTAATTACAAATGAATGAATGAGGCAAAGAGTCACATGACAGAATGTGACACCTAGTGTCTCCTCCTAGTTGCAGCCAAAACCTTTGACAGAGAGAGGCCTGGGCCTTGTTGTGTTGCAAAGTGATACAGGTGCAACAATGGGACCTCCAACATGGCTGCCCCATACTGTACCAGGATCCACACACCACACCAGCTTTCATGGTGAGTAAGTAGTGGTAGCCTGCCCTTGAATAGTGTTTGAGCATTCTGAGGGAACAGGGGCAGGATCAGCATTGGACAGCAGTGCAAATATCTGCCATTTGCATGTACTTACTAGACACATCACTCTGCATCAACCATGGATAAAATTGTTATCATTGACATACAGAGAGTCATTTGAAACTTACTTTCTTCTCTAGCCTATAAGCTAAAATAGTATTTCATTAGAAACCTGTCTTTGAGTCAGTAATCACTGAAAAGACAGCACTTTTTCAAGAGCTGCAGGAGGATGGCTATTATATATATCAAGTTTAAGAAACTTACTCGCCATCTTGAGATGCTTGAAATCCAGGAGTCATATGTCAAAGACTAGCAGATAATTCTAAAATGGATGCATGTTTGTGCTCAAGAGGAAGTCAGATGTACCTAATCTATCCCCCTTGTCATTAGTCAGTTTCTTAAACCCATAGATCAGCATACTGGTATCATCAGCTCTATCACTGGCTCCAACTGTGTCATGGCATACTCTTCACTCTGGATCAAGAGCTTTTGAAACCATCACCATCCATAGTGCTCCATCGACATTCTAATGCATTAGTTGACAGTTTACCACCTGAGGCTGATTCATCAATATCTATGTTAGGTAAAGAGGAGACACCAGATGTGAGTTATCAGGATGTTGGTGGAATGGACACACAGGCAGGAAATCCAGGAAATGGTCAACCTACCTTTAACCCATTTCAACCTTTATAAGAATATTGGAACTGATCCACCACAAGGAGTACTACTCTATGGACCACCAGGTTGGCTGTACCCTTTCTCCCCACTTCTTCAATGCTCATTCAGGTGGTTGGTAGTGAATTTGTCCGGAAATACCTCGGTGAAGCCCCCCACACAGTTTGTGGCATCTTTTAACTGGCTCAAGAGAATGCACTAGCCATCATCTTTATTGATGAGATTGACACTTGCTACAGAGTGATTTGATACACAAATGGGTGCCAATAGGGAGGTTCAACAGATAGAGCCTTTGAATCAGGCCTACATCTGTGCACAGAAAGTGCTATTGTCACAAGGCCACATGAAGCAGATCAAGGAGCCTGCCTAGGGAGACAGCAGGATGGCCTTTGATTCTAAATGTCCTTCCACATCACACAAACATTGGACATTGAACTGGTGGGATTTATGGCCTCTGGTCGATGGCGAACTGAGGTGAGTAACTGATCTGATAGGAATGGTGGCTTTGACGCCTGTGCCTCATGAGTTCGCAGACCTGTTCAATGGACTAACTCTTCAATGATATTTTCGTCACACCCTTCATCCCCTGTAGTTGTAGCTCGCTCTTTCCCTTCATCTTCCTCATTCATCCTTCCCTCGCCCATCCCTGTGCTCAACAACCCAGGCGCATTTTCATCCCCCAAAATAATAGAAGTATAGTATCTTCTAGTGATGAATACGTGTTTGCATTTTTTGAGAGACGAGGAGGTGAACATATAGCCTGTATATGGCATCAAGAGGAGACTACGGACAACTGGAAGGTCAATATTCATTGGCAAATCAGGCCAGGTCAAGGCATTGTATTGGCAAAGTGGCTGGATGGTGAGCGTACGGTATGCGAGCTTATTTATATGTGCAGGCAACTCTACATGTTCTCATACATCCGCTAGTGGATGCATACCACCCCCCC
>QFFB01007752.1:0-13327 GCA_003316465.1 Ramaria cf. rubripermanens
AGCGGGAGATGTTAATTTATTTTTAGATGTTTTTTGTAGTGACTTCTCTTCTTTATTTATAACAGCATGTCCCCAATGGAGTAACACCAGGATGAAATGGAATAATTGTTTTTCAGTATTAATATTCTTTGAATATTAATATACTTTTCATGTTATGCTATGCTGTCCAAAAGAAGGCACTCATATCTTTTAACAGACATTCTCACCATGTGGAACTTAGACATGCTCCAGATGAAGTGTAACTCACCAGATGTACAAGTAAACTGTTCCAAACATTTGGTTCACACTGTAGCATTGGTATGAATTGAAACATGTCTTGATTCCTGACTGATGTCATGACTGCTATTTTTCACATCCCAAGTTCAGCGAATTCCATCAACCTACCTAGTGTCCTTCCACCATGCCAATATCAGCAAGGCCTTCATAGTCGATCTCACTCCTATTCGCTGGTCACTGAACATGATCTTCGCCATTGTACCACAATCCCTTGCCCTTGTTTCGCATCATTTGCAGTCCCCTTGCAGTATGCAGGGTCACCAAGGACGAGCAGAAGCCCAGTGTAACTGACAGGTTTCACTCCCAGACCCCATCCATCGCCATGCCCCATGAAGGTAGTTTGACCCTGACTCCATGTCATAATTCATACCTCAACTCCATGGTGTTCTCACCCTTCTCAATCTGTCCCCCCTTGCATTCGCTCTTTACTATAAGTACTTCGATTCCACATGTAACATTCCCTAGTTCAATTATCATACGTCTACCTCATTATTTGACTCCTCACTAGTAGGAAAAACCTTAGTGCAACAACCTACTCCCTCATTGGTAGTTGTGCCTAACAGTGAGCTTGAACCTTTGATCTTATTCACTACGTCCCTTTAGGGGTGTCGCCAAGGCCGCTATTTGCAGCACTTCACAGAAGTGTTCAGATCAGCAAAAGGAACACCTGAACTGGGGTGACCTTTCCTTGAGGATGTGCATGATTCTTTGCATACTACTCTTGGGTTATTCACTACAACTGTAGGCCCATGTTGGAATTACACTGACATTCTATCTTTACCCTAAATTCCAATCTTGACAACTGACACCCAGTTCCACAATGTATCATATACCCTGGAACTTCAGCTTTTTATAATGATATCTTTAGTAGTTAGTGATGCTCTTTAGTCACACACTAGTGTAGCTTCAACTTGAATTTTCAAATTTATATTAGAAAGTTTGCTCATCAGCTCAAATGGCACTTTCACTCATCTCTGCACAACATACAGTGAGTGAATATCCAACCAAAAAATGAATATTAGACCCAACATGCATCAGATCTATCTGTGAGACTGTTGCCAAACTCATGTGGACTGATGTCTGTGATAGAATAAAAGGACTACGAGTATTTCTCAGTGCTTGCTTTGTTACAAAGTACTTTGATATTTTACCTATACAAGTATTTCTACAAGGTGTATAGATGAGCATGAATAAATGTGAGACTAACAATGAGCCTCTTACCTCAGTGCTGGCTTCATTGCAAAGTACTGAGGAAAAGGGGAAATAAACTAGCTACTTTATAGTTTCTAGGGAACAATGGAGATTATTTGCGACTTCGTAAAGGCATGTGGACAATGGCGTGTAAAGGTATGTGGACAATGGAGTGTCTCGCTTTGTCACAACGGGTGACGCGGTTTGTCACTTGCGTGTTCACTTCTACAGTCTGCACACAAAAATTGTCACAAAAGTCGCGTTTGCAGCCGTTTGGCCCGGGTAACTCGGTCACGTGATCGAACGTGACGCGGACGCGTCACCCTGGCTAAAGTAACTGCGCCTGCTACCGCTTGCTATCATCGTAGCAACATGGGGGATGTACTCGCAGCGATACGTGAGAAATCCCAAGCACACCAAGAGGAATCCAGGGCCAAACGGTTAAGAGATCGCGGAGGGTGCAGTCCACCGTTCACGGTTTATACAAAGACTTTTCTAACACTATTCTGCAGACTATGGCAGCCCCTTAGCCCTTCCAAGAATCAGTTAATGACATTTCTCAACTCTGCGGACTTTCATGACATCGAGGAACCACAACCTGTCGAGCAAGAGGCGGACTTGATGCAAGCTCCAGTGATACCCCAGATATCAATAGGGAAAGGGAAGGGAAAGGCCAGATTTCCGTTACTTTCTAAGGGGAAAGGCAGGGCTGCGTCATCTGGAATCGGCGACAATCCAGCCGAATCTGTCAAGAATGAGCTTGAAATAGTGTCTGCACCTCCGAAAAAGAGGAACAAACGCAATGTTCATGCCACAATTAAATCAACGGGCAGAAAGAAGGCAGCAGATCCTGAGCCCAGATGTATGCAATCATCTGGTATGGTTTTCATTTGTATGTCTACTTATGGCGCAATCGACAGGCACAGAGTCCTCTTCAGATAGCAATATGTCACGGTCTCTTCCAACTGAACAAAAACAGAAAGGTGTGCTAGGCATTGTTACAACAGTAGCTGAGTTTTGACTTATAGCATATTATCAGTACCTCGGGTGATATCGACGGAGAAGCAAAAGCTGGCAACGATTGACGAAGAACGTGGACCAAGTGTTGTAGCAGAAATGATTGTTGAGAAACCACAGTCAGCGGCTACCCACGTAAACGACCATGGTCTGTTTCTGATGCATGATTAATGAGCGAGGATAGATGTCTTATACTTGTTTCCCAGTTACACCGCCGCGACGGTCTAAGCGACCCACAAGAAAGCGGAGACAACCAGACCATTCAGACGAAGAGGTTGGGGTGTCGGATCACCGGCTGTACCCCGCCAAGAAGCCTCGAACGCGCGCTGTTTCAAAAGCTAAGATACTCAAACCGACGAAGATCCGAAATGTGAAGTCAACATCACCTCTTTCCCCTGTCAGGCAAGCTATAACGCAGGACAATAACAGTACGGAATATGAGGAAACCTCCAATCTGAAAGGCATGAATATTCATCCAGTTGCTCAAGGTAGCCGTGAAATGAAATCTGATGACTTCTGCAACTTGACAGTATCCTGTTCAGACACTCTCCCCAAGATTGCGTCTACCATGCGTGGACGCAAGTGGCTGCATATGAAATCGGATATCGACGAACCTTCCGAGTCTCCTGCCAAGCGTAAACGAACGAGAAGCTCACTGCTATCTAAGGAAAACTCCAAATCAACGAAAAGTTCGCGCGCAGACCAGCTGGAGTACGACATGACCTCGGAAGATGAGTCGTTGAAGCCCCGGAAGCGGAGAATGCCCACATCTGAGGCTTCCACGATGTTTAAATGTCATGCAAAGTGCAGAGGCAGGAAGTGTCTTGAAAAGCCTCTACGGGATTCACAGAAAGCCACTGTTTCATCCAGATCTGATGAGAACGTAGGGTCTCGTGATGACCCTCAGCCCTCTACAGTCCCGGAGATGGCAGGGGGCAGACTTGGACATAGAGTGGCCAAGGGTCCCTTGAAAGGTCCATCGAAAGGTCCATCACCGGTGGCCGGCACAGAAGTCATCGCGCAGAACTTGGGAATGACGAAACGGGGGCGCAAGAAAGTCAAGACCGAAGCAAATGATATAGATGTCCAAGGCCAGGGAGCAGATCAGACGTTAAAAACCTCGAAGAGACATTCGGGAAAACGTGCTGTGAGCCCGTGTCTGGTAATATCTGGATCCAAGTCGCATCAAGTAACTCGATGGGGCCTCGATGAACACTCTCCACTGGCCTTAGATGCTCAAAAATCCAAGGCGCACCGTAATGCGCAATCCAAATCAAAGACCAAATCCAAAAGTAGACCACCTGCTGATCAGGATATAAGTTTAGTAACTCTTGCAAAGAAGTCCAAGATCCAGTCAAAAGAGAGAAAGGTTAGTCTTCTGTTACTATTCATTATGAGAAGTTGAGATCCTTTCACCAGGTCAACGAGGCATGCCACGGTGACGAACACTCGACAGTGCATCTCCCGAACAAACCCTCTCCCGCTCGAGAACTGCTTGTGCAGCCGGCTACGGACAGTGATTTTGATGAATTAGACTTATTATCATGATAGCACCTGCACTCGTACCCATGGTCCCATAGTACAGTACTTTACATACAATTTTCCGCAAACACATGGCCGATTGCCACGTTAGCTGGGCGTCTATGCGAGAATTCCACGTAGTCGCAACGTAGACGCGACAAAGTTGCAGCCAAATAATACCTCAGATTCCCCCAGCCTATGTGCTTCTAATCCACGCTCTCCTAAATCTCGTGTCTCCAGTCGTCCCGGAACAACTTTCCTTGATCTTCCATGCCTCGTATGCGTTTATGTCTATTTCTTCTCCTTGCCGTTCTTGCTACCACAGACTGTGTCCTCGCATCGGTATTAGCAGTGGATTATGGCACCGACTGGATCAAGGCATCTTTGATGAAGCCTGGGGTTCCTTTTGATGTGCTACTCAACAGGGATTCCAAACGCAAAATACAATCATCTGTTGGGTGGAAAGGACCGGATCGTCTATTCGGGTCGGATGCGTTCAATATCGTATGTTGGATCATGCAATGGTACGTCTGTGTGCTGAACATATTCGCCTGTAGGCTACTCGCTTTCCCAAGGACTCCTTCTCCTCCCTAAAGCATTTGCAGGGTAAAACCTTCGACGCTGACGCCGTCCCGTTCTACGCATCCATTTCGACTACGGAAATCTTCGAAACTGCTCGAAAAACGGTTGGTTTACGCAAGGCAGACGATTCGGAGTGGAGCGTTGAGGAGCTTATTGCGATGCAATTCGCATATGTGAAAGAACTTGCAGAAAGCGTCGCAGATGATAGAGTTTCAGACGTGGTTGTGACTGTGGGTATATGTAACTATAATACTGTTTGCCTTCCTATACTCATGGAATACAGGTGCCTCCTTTTTTCTCGCAATTTGAACGACAAGCCGTACTTGACGCAGTAGAGGTGTCTGGTCTTCGCCCAATTTCTTTAATCAATGATGGAACTTCGGGTGTGTGCTTCTGATATGATAAGTTTATACATGCTTATTAGACTTTACATTGGTGTCCCAAGTGGCTGTAAATTATGCATTGACGCGAACGTTCCAGAACCCCGAAACACACATTATCTACGACGCTGGCGCAGGATCCATCCGTGCCACTGTTGTCACATTTTCTTCTGTGCCTTCTTCACCCTCCAGTAAATCAAGTTCCAAGTCAAAAACCAACACGACTAGCATCGATGTTAAATCCATCGGATATTCTCGTGGGACTGGTGGAAACGAATTCGATAGACGACTCCGGGAAATATTAATCCAGGATTTCAATGCCAAGCACAGTAAGGATATCCGCACGGATTTACGCGGAATGGCCAAACTTTGGAAAGAGGCGGGTCGAATCAAGGCCGTTTTGAGTGCTAACGCTGACGCTGCAACGACTGTATGACATGTTTACATCTTTCTATATTGTGTATATTAACACAGATACGACATACCTCAGGTCGAAAGCGTTGCATTTGATATTGACTATAGGTCCAAGGTCTCCAGGTCAAGTTTTGAGGAGGCACTTGCGGACCTGAAGCCCTCTTTCGCCCAGCCGATCACAGACGCGCTAGACAATGCGGGCCTTACTCTGGCAAGTTCGCAATGTGTTACTATCATCTGTCTCGCTTAACAACGTCTAGGACAACATTACTTCAGTAATTCTGACTGGAGGAAGTTCACGCACACCAATTATTCAACAGGCTGTCCGAGCTCTGGTTGGCGAGTGAGCTTGCCATCTCACATGGTTCAAAACTTTCTGGAATTGACTGTGAACTATCCTAGAGCTAAGATAGCCCAAAATGTCAACGCGGACGAAGCGGCAGTCCTCGGTAAGTGTGTTGAGAGGAATATATAATGACTCAGCTAAGTCACCATGCAGGAGCTGCCTTCTATGGAGCATCGATAAGCAGTCAATTCAAGACCAAGGCTATCAAGGTGCAAGATATCACCCCATACGATGTACAAGTAGCCTATACTGCAGAATCGAAACTCGCGGGTGTGTCTAGTCACCGTTTCCACGAGAATTAAACTCAATTATGGTCTAATCCCAGCTGTTGGTTCGCGCACCATCAATACGCTCTTGTTCCCTGCTGGCTCGAAATACGGCTCAAAAAAGACACTCACCCTGAAGCGAAAAGACGATTTCATATTGACTTTGTCGTATAAGTCGCCCCAGGAAGGGTAAGCCTGAACTATCTTCTCATTAGAACTCTACACTGAAATGCTCAAAACGCAGGGTATTTCCTTCAGAAATTTCGCAGGCTCAGATTCTTGAAGTAAACGAAGCTGTTGGGAACCTCACCGAACGCGGAGCTGTCGATCCCGTCGTTAAGGTGACCATAGCACTCTCGGAATCTGGCTTTGCTGTTGTGCAGGATGCTGTGGTATTCGGCGAGATCAAAGACGAATCAATCGCGGGTAAGTTTAATCGGTTTTCTGCTGGGCTTGGCGTCGAAATGTTTGGCAGGCAAGCTCAAGGGTCTATTTGGCGGCGCAGCATCTTCTGCAGACTCGTCGACGCATTCATTGGATACTGAGTCATCAGATGCCACGGTTCCATCACCTTCGCCCTCCACAGAGAGTAAAAAGCAGCAAGGAAAGGAAAAAGATCCGAGTACTATTAACCTAAAAGTTAATGCTGAACCGCTTTCGATTCACCCTTTGACATTCGTGGAAAAACGGACGGCCCGTGAAAGGTAAACAACGTTAAACTTGGGGGAGTCTTTCTTGTTGCTGACTACTGTCTTACAGACTCATTTCCATTGATCAAGCTGAAATGGCTAAGCGACGGCGAGAAGAATCTCGAAACGTCCTCGAAACGCACCTTTATCGTATACGTGATTTGCTCGACGGCGACTCTACCAGTCCCTTCATAGTCTACTCCAAGGAGGAAGAAAGGAACAAGCTATCTGAGTCTCTTCAAGAAACCTTCCACTGGCTTTCAGAATCGGGGGACTCAGCGGATACCATAGAGTTATGGGGCAAACGGGACGCGTTAGAGTAAGTATGATTGTGATCTTGCGTGCACTGGCTCTCACTTCATTTCGCAGGCGCTTTGAGAAACCAATACAAACGCGATATAAAGAGGCTGAAACACTGATACCAGCGATCGCCGACTTGGAACAAGCCTTTATAGCGACCAATGCGTTCCTCGAGTCCGCGCGTCAAAACTATACCCTTGAACTTGCGACTGACATGCCTCACAAGTATACCCTAGAGGAGCTTGAAGACGTGGAGTCGCGTCTGAATGTGAGCATGACATGGCTAAAGGAGAATTCGGAGAAGCAGAAGAAGATTGCGCTGTATGAAGACCCAGTCTTACTGACGGCAGAGGTGAAGGCCAGAGGCGTGACATTGCAGAGCCACGTGATGAGACTCCTGAGACGAAAGGCACCCAAGCCTAAAAAGCCAACCACCTCTGAGTCCTCTACTAGTACGACTGAGGCCACGGCGGAAGCTACGACCGAGACTTCGACGACAACGGCTGAAGGAGTTGACCCTACGAAAGCTGGGCATGAGGGAGGGGAGTCTGCACCAGAACATGATGAGTTATAGACCTTGATATTGGAGCGTCTCTGTGTTGTACGACTTGGCGGGCATTGTGCCTAGAATAATTTATCGGCGCAACTGGGCCATTGGTAAAGTTGAATCAATCTGTGCTGTACATTCTCATTTTCAAAGTAAGTACTCTCAAGTACATATATCGTCTCAGAGCTCCCTAGAAAGACTCATGCAGCGGTCCCGGATAAATCATTGAAGTTTCCCTGGTCTGATGAGGATGTGTTGGTGGGTCTCAATTCCTTTGGAGAACAGCTGCCGCCCCTTGGGTCGCAACGGATTGCTCATATATATATATATAAATGGTGTCTTGAAATGCAATGGGCTGAAGTGAAAGCCTAAAGAAACGAAGAACACTTGGACGCTATCGAAAGCGTCACGATGGATCCACTACTCATAAAGTCTGTGGTCTTTGACACCTGCAAGTCGCAAGTTGAGAGTGTATGGCCAGGGACTCCGAGCCACGATGAGGAGAAGGTATTATCTGCAAACATTTCTGGAAAGCAACGACTTAGCCAAAGCGGAGGCTCGAGAAGACGTATACGCGAACTAGCAGGCAATTCCATTGCATGGTCGGGTTTCCGAGCAGGGTGACAAATAAATGGCTTCATGTACCAGGGGCAAGGGAAGGGGATGTGAGAGACATGCTACAGAGGTTCTGGTAGACGAGGTGACGGCGGGGGTAATGCTGTATGCGAACTCCGAGTAATATCAGGTCTTAGGGATTTAATATTCGACACTGAGGATGTTTGTGGGGGGGAAAAGTTGGTAGTTGTGTAATGTTAGAAAGACTCCGAGCAGTAGAAAATGGTGTTGAAAATAGTGTTTATTTTTTCAATGGGTATGATCGGTCACTGGGGATTCCTACAGATCATGGGCAGTGTGAGATATCTAGAATGCCTCTCGTGCGTCGAATACTTCCTTCCTAAATATATGCTGAACATGTTGATTTATCGAGTAAAGCAGAGCAGTGACAGCATTAGGTTAGGGGGCTATTGAATACCCGCTCACAAGAGTAATAATTGAGAGATTGATGGCATGCTGCAGATCCGCTCATCGTGGCTGATCAGTTGATGTCAGTCAATCCCATTCCGGAGCGAGATGTATATATTTACCATTTACCATTAGGGAAACCTAAATCATGGACACATGAGGTCTAAACGTCCATCCCTGCTCCAGCGCCCAAACACACCCCGCAGCACAAATCGCATGCGCAGGCACTGTGCCTGGCGCCAGACGAGCTCCGGCGTTTATGCGCATAAATTTCCAGGAAACCCTATATGCGATTCGCATGTGGAAACAGCACCACTGGCTTGGAAGTCCCCAGGCAAGTCCCCAAGCAGAAATAAGAATCCTGTGCCATTAATTGGGACGCAGTATATCCAGTTCCGCAGCTAGCTGTGTATCGCTGTCGAATCCCTGACTCCCGAGTTGTCGCTCATCCTCCTATCTGGCTCTGCGTAGCCGTAGCAATCAGCTTGAGGGACCCGTGTGTAGCAGGCCGCCATTGCCGTGGCGCTCAGTCTGAGAGTCCTCTGTGGTGTCATGGACAAGGTATACATACCAAGACTTACAGAAACTATACCGTCTCCGCGATATTCGACGTCTGCATCATGCGTCATCACGATACATCATCACGGCCAGCCGCAGACACTGATGCATCAAATTTGTGATAAGCACAATTAATCAGTTGCAATACGCACAATGGATAGGCCTAAAGTGTATAGGTAATAAATACTGATGAGAAGGTCTAGAAGCTATTGATATTGTTAGAATGACGGCAGCGCTGCATTACTGAGTTTTGACTGATTTCTCAGTTTTCCCCGTTGGGTGTAGCAGGGTAAGAGGTATACCTTTTTCTCCAGAAAGTTGATGGCGCTGTTTCGGATGAGTTTACCGCGTCGGAGATAGCACGGAACGAAGGGTATGTGTGATTGCATTCGTTGGCGGACAATGGAGGCATTGAACTTGAATCTCCGCTAGAATTACTTTCTGCGTATGCTCCGCCGCGGATCAGAAGAATTAATCAGTGTTTATGTAAGTAGGTAGGTTCTTACACCAGTGACCCCACACACGCGTTCGGGTCACTCT
This sequence comes from Ramaria cf. rubripermanens, assembly GCA_003316465.1. Taxonomy (NCBI): domain Eukaryota; kingdom Fungi; phylum Basidiomycota; class Agaricomycetes; order Gomphales; family Gomphaceae; genus Ramaria; species Ramaria cf. rubripermanens. The sequence goes on from QFFB01007752.1 coordinate 9,651, forward strand.
CCTGTACTCCCAGTGGTACGCCCTACCACTTGCCGTGTCTGCGCTGTTTCCCTGAATACTGCTGCGCACTTAGGTTAGAGTCCCGCTAGGACGCGTCAGTGAGCCGTCATACATGTCTCAGCGGGGGTCTCGCCCTAGCCTATAATAACAGCTTCTCAGTCTGTTTACTTGTCCTCGCTCGCTTGCAACACACGCCCTACCTCGCACAGGTATTTCTCACGTTAAGGCTCGCTTGCTGCACACGCACTAACCTCGTTCAGTTTAGCTCTCTGTTCGCGCTTCCTCCCCCCCTCCCTTTCTCTTCGTTCGTATCCCTTCACGGCATAACCACTTTTTCCCACTGGGTTTTTTACTGCCATGTGCCGTCGTCAAGTATCGACTCTCGTTCTCCACAGCACGTCTGCTCCTCCTTTTCTTTTTTTTTGTATCTACTTGTATTTACAACGGCTCCCGAATCACTGTTTTGTTTGGCTGCGGTTGCCTCGCTAGGCATTGGCATCCCTTATCCGGGCTAAGGAATTCAATGGATGAGAAGGGACGGGTATGATTAATCATGGAAGCTGGTTAAGTGTTGGCGTTCACGTGGCTGCACATTCATCTGCACCTAGTAAGTAAGTTCATTAGTGTAAACTTTACAGAAGTGGGCATCATCAGAAATGATTATGCGGCCATCCTCGAATGGCCGAAACTTGCGTTCGCATGGCTACAATTCATCCGCGTTACTCATGAGTTCTTTTGTCAACTGCACTCATTCATCAGCTGCACTGTTATCTTTACGCCTGGCGAAAATGATACATACAGGCCGGCAGCAAGAGTAAGCCCTCATTGTTGCCCTAAATTTTTCTCTACTGCTTCGCAATGAGTTTGCAAGTGGTCGCTGCTGGAGAGTGTGGAGCTTATTGTCCATTATCCTTCCCTCACTTCCCTCACCCAGATGTCGCTACAAAGTACGTGACAATCACGGCGCTTGCCATGCTGGTATATGCCCATGGTCATTTCAGCTCTCCGGTGCTTGCGTTCGCAGGAATACACGGGAGTGAGACATGCATCATATCTGTCCACCTAAAAACTCACGAAACTTTTAACTTTAGGACGATGAGGATCAGCGAATCTCGACGGGCCGTCCAAGCAGCCCAATACCGACCCACAACCCTCTGTGCTGAATTCCCCTACTCATCTTTGAAACAATTCTCATGTTGTTCATGTTGTGTAAAGCCCGTGAGATTTACAGGAGCGAAACAAGTTTCAAGCTGTTACGTCTGATCATTAGAGACAGGTATAACATATTAAATCCTCCTGATTAAACCAACACTGAACTGAGCGTAGTCTTCTCTACTTCTTGAAGCATAAATTTATATTGCCTTATATTTACTTGGACTTATTGAGGTTATTGGTATGTTTTTAGCTCTACTGGCCAATTATGTTGTTTGTGACATATCCCCCAAGTTATGGCTAGATACTAGAACTCCTTTCGGGTGAGATTGGCATCGGAGCTTGCGTCACAAGATATGAGACCGATAACTCCATGATCCACTCCAACTGGGTGATTGCTATCCCACGCGCCGCGCTAGGCAGTCGCCTACTTAAAATGCGCGAAAGATCTTTCCGAGAAGCGACGGTAGTTCTGTCAGTCGAGTAATTGGATCGGATCCAGTTGCGGGTACAGATGGGAAATTCCTACTTCAAGCCCACCCATTTACATTGACGCTTGATACACGACGCGACTGTGCGTCAATTATTGCAGCTGGCACCAGGGTCAATCAACTCTAGCTCGAAAATCATCCCACCGAGCTGAAAGGGCCTATGTGAGAGGAGACTTCGATGGTTGGCTATGCTCGTGATGTACCCTGTTATCTGCTGGCCCACCAAACGATAAAGAAGACAGCTTCTCGTATTCACGCTTCCCTACGATTGATCCCATATGGAAGCTCCTCGCCCTGCAGACGTCTAACATAGACTGAGGCATTTCTTTATTTAATGGGTCATAACACTATACCAATAAAGGTCGTTCCTTTAAGATTATCAAAACGTCAACGATGGACGATTGTCACGTGCTACAGCGCAAGTCTGTTCCAAATATGCACCTTGTTCAGATAAGTAATGCATTTTCAGTCATGCTAGAAACGAGAGTCACAAGTGGTGGTACTTCACTGCAATCATGCACACAGAGCAATATGCATCGTGACAAGACTAGCTTGTTTCAAATCTCCTAATTCATGTCTGAAGAGATCACTGTATGGAGCAAGAAATGAGGCAGCTTTCGGGTCAGCGCAACCAGCCGCTTATAGTGCGATACGGTAAGGGAAGCCCCTGGTGCTCGTGTCGCACCGAAGACGCAGTCTGCCTGTTCTCAATATCAATATCTAAAATCCACTGCTCGACAATGACACAGCAGGAATGACCCCCTCGTCCTCTCTTCCCTGTATCAGCAGCAAGCGCACACTTCAGCGCCGCACAAGCATGGCTCAGGACACGACACGCACCTGATAAAACTTCTGCAAAAATCCCTCCCTGGGCCTCTCTTTCTGCTGCAACAACATTCCCATAATATGTGGCTCCTGCTTCCAACAATTCATTGTCTCCTGGTATTCTTGCCGCCACTTGAGGATCAGGCGATCGACTACGCGGACGTCCGTGACGTAACGGTTGCGCTCAAATTCCTCGCGTATACGTTGTCGGATTAGGGTGGGGGAGATTGTGAGGGCGTAGAGGGAGACAATTTCTGGGGCCTAGGCATGGGTGAGCGGAGGCGGATGCGTGAGACTTGAGAAAGGGTGCTTACGGAGCGGTACCAGTCGCGGTAGAGCTGTATAGCGCGGGAACGGGCCTCAGTGGGATTGGAAGAGGTGCGCGTTATGCGGGCTAGCCGCGAGGGAATGGTGGTCATTATTGTCGATGAGGGAGCAGAGCGTGGGAATTGGCCGCCGGGCTTCGGTCTCCCTTTCAGCTTCATAACCACATTGAGTGCTCTGCAGCTACAATCTTCGGATACGACTCCTTAGCTGAAGCTGAAGCTGTTGGTTACCCAGACCCTTGTCCATCAGCAGTGCTCAGCCTTACTTGATCGATATCAAATACACAACTGTACGACTAGACGGGTTTATGCCGACCGTAGCGCACAACGCACACAAGGTGTACGCTGTGAGTTGACGCAAAGTAGACACCCGTTCAGCCTTTGCATGGGTGCCAAGAAATAAAGTCTTCCATCACACTCTGGCTTTGGAACGGATCGTTGTCTTGCTTTACAACTGCAATGGGGGTATTGTACTGGAGCTTGAGGTGAGATTCTCACCTTGCCTTCGAGATTCTTTCGTTTCGCACAGCACGGATCTACAGTTCTTCCCGATAACATGGATCTGTATCTCTCGGGGTATCACAGTATCTTGTATCTCATCTATGGGCTTTTCTAGCAGTTGGTCGGAGCAGATGAACACCTGTTTTGTCGACTTTCTAGGTAGCTATCCAAGGTCTACCCTGTCTGAGTAATCTTCGGAAGCATCAAACTACTGAAAAGCTTGATTCCGTTGCATGGCCCACACACCATGATTGTAACTAGTTCCAACAAACCCTTTGAAAATGGGTGTAGCACGTACTAATACTCGCTAAATCCTTTCCCTTCAATCTCTTCTAATCCACCGCCTATTATGTTCCTCAGCTGAGTTTCAATGTTAAAATTT
>QFFB01007762.1:0-14771 GCA_003316465.1 Ramaria cf. rubripermanens
GGCAGCTACGTAGTCGCTGCTCAAGAAGAATTGGCGCCACGTTCCTCGCAGATGCCCTAGCCCATCGCTGGGCACGTTGGCTCATGACCGCTGTGGTTCCTTTCCCGTCTTGCCGAGAGCGTGTCCTTTCCTAGTTCTAGTCATGTAGCAAATATGACCACAAGCGCATATGGAAACGCCTGCGGCCTTCTCTCTCGTCAGCCTACTTCGGGCGAGGCTGCTCAGACAGGCGAGAATAAAACGTTTATCTTGGATGCTCGGCCTTCTGGGGGAGCGTTGTTATGAGGGCATGTCTACAGAAGTCACGGTGAGATACTCATGTGGCATGTATGCCGTTATATACAGTACCTTCTCACGGCCCATCCCGTCCCCCCGCGTGAGTTCGAGTCGAGACTTTGCAATTGGACTGCGTTGAGATCGACTGGATTGTTCGAACCGCGTTGATCAAAATTATTCACACAAGGATCTGTAGTGTAGTCTCCAATAAAAGAACGTCGTCCTTTTAACTTTTTTCTCAAATCCAAATAATTTGAAAGATCGGAAAGACCTTGACTTAGGGAACTGTCAAGAGAATTGGAAATTTCCTTGTACCATTCCGGTGGGTTTCCTGAGCCAGTCAATTTTCCCATGCCTGCAGCCTCCGTCATCATGACTGATATCTATCAACCATCCTGAAAGCTGAGCAGTAACTTCTTCCCAACTCGACCGGACGCCAGCCGCGTTACTGCCTCACGAACCTGCTCACTCACATTCTCATCGGATCCTGTGAGCGAAACAATTTCGTGTTCCGGCTCTCGCAGCTGCGACATGTCAAAGGGTATAAGATTCCATTGGCATAATGGTGAAGGAGATGTTATTACATGACCGTCCTCCATAAGCTCCACCAGGAACTTGATCATCTTTTCCCGTTCCTCTCGCGAGTGAGTTGAATTCCACCGGGTCTGCCAGTACCCATGAGAAGTCAGGTTTTTAAATATGTGAAGAGACGTCGGGAGCGACAGAGGCTGTTTCGACATGGCTCCATAGGAAACAAGGTGGGCATCTTGCCTAAATGAAGGGATGGTTTGGTTGAACACCACAGCAGAAAACGCAAGCAATACCCTAATAACCCGGCCATCAAGCTATTCTCCTTCCCGCCTACACAATTGAGCCCCAGCTTGATTTCCTTGCCTCCTGTTAATTCAGGAATCTTTGAGCGGAGGTTCAAAGCTTTGTCGGAAAGGCTATCATATGTAAAAATATGATCCGCGCCAAGCGATGCCAGGTGAGCCTTTAACGACATCAAATACGGCTCTGGGCTGGATAATAAGATTAGGTGAATATCAAGAACACAGAGTGTAAACTCGGGTGGAGGGACAATGACGTACCGTGCTCGGACAAAATTAATGGTCTTTAAGCCAAGATGGGATGCAATCTGGATAACAGCCTGGCCAACCTATATATTTCCCGGACGTATTGAGAGCTTTATTTCGTGGTAATGATATATGCAAGGCTCACTGCACTGTTGGCGCCATTTTGGATAACATAATCACCAGCCTCTAATTTTACGAAACCAGTGAGCATACCGTACGCCGTCGGGGGATTTACCTTCGATTTTACCATCGCAGAAGCAAGTGCCTCAGTCTTACCGAAAGCAGACGTGACCGGCAAAGAGACAAGTACATACAGTGAGCGTGGCACCATGTACCTCGCTTAAGGTGCCCTTCTCCTTGGGAATTCGTAGAACATCCTCTTCCCGCACGTTCTGTTTGCTCTGCCAAGTCCCAGATTGTGATTTCGTCATCATGATCCAGTCGCCTTCTTTCAAGGCCTTGACCCCATTCCCCAACTCAACGACTCGTCCAACCCCTTCATTACCTGGAATATAGACAGACTCCTGAAGCCCTGTTTCTGAGGAAGGCCGTGGAGAAGGTCTAGATGGGTAGACACCCTCAATGGTATTTATATCCGCTGGGTTTATTGGGGAAAGCAGATATCGAACATTGACGGTTCCAGGCGGTGGTGGGGAAGGAAGAGGAGAAAGAGAGGCACCACGTAGAACCTTTACAGGATCTCCATAAGATGAATACACTATAGCTTTAGGCATAGCAGACGACGAAGTAGAGAACAAGCGGCGAAAGCAACCAGTGCCCAGACGAAGCATGACGAAACATGGTGTGACGTCGGACTGGGAACTTCATCGCCCGCCGGCTTGGAATAAATCTCCGATTCAATCATCAACCGGGCGATGCATCAGGCCGAAAAGTACAGTAGCGAAATGGAAAGCCTTGTGCATGGCGACGGTATGAGCGGTATATGTTGGAGTTGGCAATCTCGCTATGTTAGTGGGGTCAGACTTCTAACTAGGAACTGTTATAGTTGTGCGCTTGGTGCCTAAGAATCTTAGCCGGTCTCCTACTGCGCGACTTCGTACGCCTACAGTATATACGTTACTAAATCAAGTTCCTCGGCCATCAACATTGAAATATTAAATTCTCAGCGGGTTGCTTGTGTAACTTTACTCGACTGGACATGTGCTGGACTCATATGATTGATGTTAGGAGGACATAGTACTTACTGAATGTTTGCAATACTATAATTGTGAGTTTGATCATGAGCGCTGCATGCATGTATGAGCCTGAGCAGTGAAGACTCCAAAAGCATACATGATGAAGAGGAGACAGCAGAGATACTCTTCGCGTGATAGTGATTGGCTGAGCAGGAATATAGCAACGGCCGACGAACAGCCCAGGTCCCCTAGGATCTTTTGGAAATCTAAGTAAAGCTGGCGTATAGTCAGTTTATTATTGAGCGAGCTAGTATGTATGTAGGTGTGGGTTGACGATTGCCGGAGGCTTTCACCACGAGTACCAGACAGGTGGCGTCTAGCATAGACTTGCATTATTTGAGATTGAACATCACAGAAGATAAATCATTGGGTTAACACTTTGAGACCGACACATTCAACAGCCGTGCCAATTCTTTGTCTGTACCATGAGACGTCGATTCGAGTGTGACGGATGTTCCATGGAGACGCTCATTCGAGCATGCCTTCAGAGTTCTTAGGAATTGCACTTTTGGTCGATGTTCACTATAATAGCTGAACCTGATTGGTACCATGGCGTCTTTGAATCAGCACATGGCAAAACCCGTAGCGTTCTGTCTTGTGACACAGCTCGGTCAGATGATGTGTCGTTGGTGAGTTGCAACTACATACTGGGAAATCCACACATATATTGTGAGGTAGAGTGCTCAGTGTTATGAAATCAATATTTTGTGGTCTTTTTCCTAGTATTTTTAGTATTTTTCCCATTTGTTATGAGCTTTTCCACCTTTGTTACTCTTCATCATGCTCATGTCACCTACCAGTGACACATTGTTCTATACTCCAGTGTTTGGGGTTTTGGCCCCTTTCTGGTACTGTATAAGTAGCTAGAACCCTAGTAACAATAAATCATATGGTTTCAGCCTGTCCCTCATGTTGTTGAGGCCAGTTTTGCACTTGAGTTAATGCACACCAAGTTGTCTATTCCAAGTTTTATAAAATGGCACCTCTGACAATGTTGTGGTCCAATACAGAGAATCACAAAACTCAACATGGTGAGTGAGGCCTGAGGAACCAGACCCCTCATGACATCCTTCCAAAGCTTTAGCTTAAAATCATCAGTGACCACAAATGGTATGTATGGCATCCCAAGAGCATCAGTACTTAAGGAAGTGATGAGACGGTAAGGTGCTTGTGAAATTCTGGTATTCTATGTGCCAAACTAACTTTATTGGATTGGGGAGTGACCCAAATTTCAGAATAGGATTGTTGTTGAAGTTCTCTCGGATTTATATGACAGGATTAATTACTGTCATTGCTGTCCCGTAACTGCAAGTTGATTTCATGCTTGAGAACACTCGTGATATGCATCCACTAGGGGTTGACACATGCCGTGCTGGGCGCAGTGTCCTGAAATACACTACCATAGCATATCTCAGTAACTAATCTGCACAGATTGCCGTGGCTCTAGCCTGGCACACCCACCCTCGTAGCGGCCTGCTTTCACATAAATAGCCCATCAATCTTCTCCCATGCCCCGGATCCTTCGAGTGGCCCTATAATAGCTGTCTGGAGATTACATATACATCAACGAACCGCCTACACTGGCACGAGATATACATCTACCTACACTGCTCCCTGTTCATCCAACCCCGTCGTAGGGTGGGAAGTCGAAACGTTTGCTCCATCCACCACCGTCGCAGGCTGGGTGATTGAAACGTTTGTTCCACCCACCTGCGTAGCAGGCTGGGGGACTGAAGCGTCTGTTCCACCTATCTCCGTCGCAGGCATGGTGGCTGAAACGTCTGCTCCGTCCTCGAATAACACGAGCCTGTTTAGAACTTCAGCTTCCCATTTCCGATGTCCGTTCTCGTCCCTGTGAACCGTCTCTTCGGCCCCCTCATCTTCTTTCACAGCCTCCTCGAAAACTTGCCACGGAACACAAGCCCTATCAGCCTCCCTATTCGGCTCGAGAGTAAAATTTCCTTGTCTGGTGCGGGTTAGAGTGACGACATGTGCGGCCGACCCCACCGCATGTCCAATATCATGTGCGAGTGAACGAACATAAGTTCCTCCTGAGACCTTCATTGTCAGTACGAAAGTCGGTGGACGAGGGCTTTCATCTTTGAAAGCTGGATCGGGTTCATCGTCAATAGAAGGCTTGGAGTCATCATTGCGAATTGCGCCTTCTAGGGCCTTCTTCATTTTCTCCCTGTCAGCAGACGACAATACCCGTTCTGGCCAACGGAACTCGTGATCCGTGCCCTCTGTCCAGTCCACAACTTCGAGAGAGTGTACGGTGACTTTACGTGGAGGAATCGGGCGAGGTAAAGGTATGCCATTACGAGCATACTCGTATAGAGGCTTTCCATCCATCTTGAGGGCGGAAAACCTGAGTAGAACATAACGAAACTCAGGCTGATATAGTATTCCAATGAGGATACACACATTGGTGGCGTCTGCATGATTTCTCCTCTAAACTTGCCGAGTACCTCTTCTATATTCTGACGGGTTACGTGAGACCATGGTGCTACACGGACCCTTACTCCCTGACTATCGTAGGAGTCCGTTTCACATCCCAGGAGGCAAGTAGTTTTATATTCCTACAAAAGAATGAGGATTCGCCCAATGTTGCCAATCACCAGATGTTACACACTTTAACACAGTCCAAGAAAGTTGCCAACCACTTTGTTCCATCGCCCAAGCCAAGAACTATGTCCATAAGGCATATATGTTTATGATGGCGTTCATATAATCAAAGAAGGAGAGCGGTTGGTACATACCGAGTACGCCGTCAGCCAATGGATCCAGTGTCCCTCCCGTCCCCATTTTCACCATGTCCTTTAGGCCAGCTTTCCCTTTCCGCCGTCTCTTTACTTTTGACTTTGACGCCTTGTTAGTGTCCTGTTTGCCGTCCCCTTGAGGAAGAAATAGACGTGACGACGAGAGCAAAGGTTTTATAGTGTTTACGACCGTCATGGACGCTGTCGCGGGTTAGGAAATTTTTTATCCACGACAACGCACAGTCATCTAACCTGGTCCAGATGGTTTGACCACGGCAAATAAGCTGTTGAGCGTGGAGGACGCAATCTTTGGCATGGTGAAAAAATAAGTGTAATTACGCGTGTTTACGTCAGCGACTTGGCCACCGCTAGTCGTCTTATTATTCTCCGCGACCCTCAGGCCTCACATCCGGAAAGTCTGCTAGGATTATTGGTAGGGGATCGGACGTAAGTAAGATGTATCGCTACGTGACGTTCTTAATGGCTGATGTATTGAAAAACAAACGAGATTTCCTTGAGTCCAACCTCCGCACGCAGTAAGTCATCATGGTTATTCTTAAGCTCTGCGTTCGTGAAATGATTCCATCTGAAAACTCATTAATCAACGTTTCGAGTGTCGTACTACATGTGCTCACGTGCTTGCATCACCGTATAGCAACGCCGGTGCCTTCACGACCTGCTTACCGTCCCTGCACCGTTTGCACTTGAATGTGTCGTGTGTTTCGCTAAGAGTATGTTCCTTGAATAGAAATAGTTGACGTAGCTCATCACCAGAGAAGTGACGCTCCGTGTCTTGTTTATCGTCCACGACGCAAGATGAAAGAGCTTGTTTAGATGCCTGACGTTGGAATATCTTCTCCTCGATCGTTCCGGTTGAGATAAAGCGATACACGAAGCCTACGGGTATGATTAGATCGAGTCTCAAAATTTGGATATGTGCAAGCATGCCCACATTCTTTTTTCTGCCCATCACGCCAGACACGAGCCAGGGCCTGTTGGTCAGCTGCCGGGTTCCAGTCTGATTGTCCTGCCATTAAACTCATACGAAACTGGCCATGGATCGGTCGGACCTACCAGGATCGAAGAGAATCAAGCGATTGGCACCAATGAGATTGATACCACATCCGCCGGCCTTACTACTTAGTAGAAATACAAACTCGCCCCTCTCGGGATCGTTGAACTGATCAACATATTTTTGGCGCTTTGTTATCGCCATCCCACCATCAAGACGGAAGTAGCCATACCTGTGTCATTTAGTACACTCGCTGAACTTAACCGTGAGGACTGAATGAACACCTACTTCTTGCTCTGAAGCATCTTTTCAAACATGTCGAGGGTCTGAGTGTAATTGCTAATAAGGACAATTTTGTCGTTGGTATCCGTTCTAATTCGGTGTAGGAATCTAATGCAAGTGTAATTAGTGCCATGGCGTACATGTACTAGAACTTACCTCTCCAAGACGACGAATTTGCCGCTCCATTCACATTTTACTGCAGGTCCTGAACGACCCTTGTTTCCACCGCCAGTAGATCGCTCCTTTGCACCTACGAATCCAGGCGGAACCAATTCATCTGACCCTTTGAGGTCGCCTGGTAAATCGAGTAACTCGGGGTGGTTGCAAAGTTTCTTAAGGACATTGATAGCCTTCAGAGGTTGGGAATCTTTTCCACGCAGTAAAGCTTTGATGTCCGGGGAACTGATGAAAAGTCGATAAAGAGAAAGCTGGAGGTCAGAAAGACCACAGAATACAACTTGTTCGTATTTCACAGGCACTGTAATAGAAGATATGAGGCTTATGAGATCATGTCGGGGAAGCACGTACAATATTTGCTCAACAGATCATTTGTGCGCCGGATGATGAATTTGGTTACGAGTTTGCTCATCTCTTGAAGTTTTTCTTGACACTTCCCCTTGTCCTTGTCCGTGGCATCGGCGTCTCTGCCCCGCATGATTGCGTTCTCAAAGTTTTTACGAAAATCACTGCGGGAACCAAGGAAGTTAGGGTTGGCGAAGTTGAGAAGAGAAAAATATTCGGAGAGATCATTCTAGAAGATAGCTGAGGATAGATGAGGGCGATACAAGAAAACGCTAACCTGTATTGGGGTCCCAGAGAGAATAACACGGCGTTTCACTTGAAGGCTGGTTAGGGCGGTAAACGTTAGGGAGTCTGGATGGAGGATGTCTAATCTTCGAATCAGAGGTGTTTATGAAACGACTTCACCTCCATTCTTTAGACGATGCCCTTCGTCACAAAGCAGCAATCCAACTTCCACATTGGCTAAATATGGCTGAAGAGTGCGCAGCGTCTCATATGACACAATTAGAACTGAAAATAACTATATAAAGACATTCATGCCCTAATCACTCTCACATACCTGGCTGTGTCACGGTCCTCCCAGATGCACTTGCCCACCGCTGGACACGTTGAATCATCTCTGCTTTGGTCCCTTTCCCATCAAGAGCAAGCGATGGAACTGTATCCTTTCCCAGCCATTTTGCTAGATCAGAGCGTTATGGCCACAAGACAATTAGGAAAAGCGCATGACCCACTGAACTCGTTCGCCCAATTTCGGACAAGACTGCTCGGACAGGCGATAATAGATTTTTCTATACTGGGTTTTCCGGGGCGTGGGGACTGTTTAAGCAATGTCCATAGAAGTGCGATACACTGCAGTGTTTTTCCCAACCCCATCTCGTCCGCCATGATACACCTGATGGGAGAGGGTTGTTCACACATAAATTAGAGCCGATACGAGCTTACCCATATTGATTTTCAACGAGCATGCCTGTGGTGCACCTATACAAGAACTGTTATCTACGAGTCAGCACGTAATTAGCATTAAAGCCAAATAACTCGCTTTGACACCCTCAACTTGATGGGGCCTTAGCACCTTTGATAACCGAGGGTCTATAACCACGGGAACCTTCGTCTGCTTGCTATCTTTCTGCTTCCCCTGTCCAAGCAATACACGCAAGCTCTTATGAGGATTAAACAGACCCTTATTCTTCTCCACAGCTTCTCGTTCAACCCGCTCCCTTTCCTCCTCTTTGAGCCTTTCTTTTCTCTCTTCATCAGTTTCTCTTTCATCAATGGTCGGATCGTAGAGAACGATGGCGTGATCTTGCATAGGGTCATGCAGCGGCCGAGGCGGGATGGTAGCTTGAGCTCGAATTCCTAGAGAGACGTTGGATAGCAGAACTGGAATAACTTCTCCCGCTGTATTCCTAATTTCTGGTACAGCGAATTTTGCCCCAGAAACTTTCTCAAATGGCTTGGGTTTGAATATAGGGAAAGACCTGTTGATGTTAATGGCTTCATCGTCATCAACATATGCATCCTCTCTACTCGACTTCTTCCTTTTATGACGTCTGAGGTCATCCGAGTTGTCTGAGTCACTGTTTCTACCATTCTCTTTATATGATGCGCGTTTACGCTTTCGTTGAGGGAGAGATCGTTCGCTGGGTTTCGCGGTGACCGTGGGGGCCTTGAAAGGCTTGTTGACCCTGTTGCTCTGTAGCCGATCAACGAGTATACGGTCGTTAGTGGTAGGGTTACGACGGAGCATTGGTAAGAAAGCAGAAGATTACTAGTAAGTACCCAGGGCTTGGTAAGAACGCGCCTCGTCACACAGTCACATGTCAAACATCGAACGCGCTGCACGTGACACATTATCACTGATCCTCAATTTACTTACTGTTAGTGGACACAGTACTCGTACAGTCACTTGCTGAACACACTCTGCTCTGGACAATTTCAGATAGGTACTTCCCTGGCTGGATGATGAGACATTGAGGTAACGTGAACCTGAACATGGGAGGGCCATGTCAGCAACGGGACTGAGAGCGGCGTACTTAATTACCGGTCATATAAGTATAGTCCACGACATTGACCCTTCTCTACAGCAGACGTGTTGAAGCTTCTCAAAACAATCGCTATAAATATGACAGCAGCCACTATCCATCAGAACTCCTGTGCTTTCTGAAGTCATTTATTCAACCCCATCATCAACTAATTCAGCTATCCCTACTGTTTCATTATCATCAGTCATGTGTGCCTAAGATTTTAAACCATCTAAATTACCATGTTCTCCTTGCTACTCTACCTTCTGGCCTAATGATATCCTCCTCATGGCTCCATCCACAAAAGCTCCTAAATCTGCCCCTTCTTCTGCTGAAATGGCCAACTCTGACAAGCCAGCTTGGCTGAATGGAGCTTGTCCATCATTCCAGGTTCTTAGCCCAGTCCAGGTAAGCATATTAATTCTTTTCCTAAGTTCACCAATTAATAACAATTTTATTTCAGATCTGCATTTATCTATTAAGTGGGGTGTGATCTCAGAAAAATCTGAAAACCATATATGGCCTGATGGCCCTTGCCATACCCTGGCATCCTGATCAGCCCAGCATATAGCCTGATAAAGTCTGTCAGATAGGCACAGTCACTTAGAGATTGCCTATCCCTTCATCTCACATAATTCCTGTTCTTTTTATTATTGCTTTGACTATGCTGTTGTGTTCTGGTTTCTTTTTTCAGTTACTGTAACATGTCTTTGAAGGGGTTATGAGCAACTCTGTGCAGTAAGTTCAGAAATTTGAGGAAGCTAAATAAATTAACTCCTCAGTGACTGTCAAGCACTAAGTATATTCAGAGAAACTACCTAAATAAATTAACTACAAGGTAATTAGTACAGAAAATATAGAGAAATTACAGTGGGCTCACCTCCTCAGTGACTGTCAAGCACTGAGGAGGAAGGGTATATGTCTTACCCGCATATACTGCCCAACCGGCGCTTAAGCGCCCATACTCGTTCGGCGACCGAACCATCGGTTTGAGCCGAACTATAGGTACACATGACATAGTGATACAGAAAATCAGTAGATCTCGCAAATCAGGCGAGATAAAAATACAGAAAAATCTCAGAAAAATCTTTTGGGCTTCTCTTGAATATCCTATCAAGAAACATCCACCGAAAAAGGTCTTGTAATATATTATGCTTGATTCTGAGGGTATGATGCATATATGCACCCAACAGTCTTAACAGTTATGGGAACTGGCACCAGGCAGAAGTGTCCCATGAGCAGCATTGTCATAGAGCTGGGGATCAAAGACATGATTCTAAATGACTGCAAAAATTTCTTATATGTCAGGGCAACCCTCAGATCTGTAGAGAAGGTATCACACAGTTAGCAGAGGGGAAATATGAAGTGTTATAATAACTACTAAATACAACATAAGGAGTGTCTTACCTAGCAGAGGGGAAATCTGAAGAGAAAAGGCTAAGGATCCCCAACTACTAGTAGATGATTATATACTACATACTATGACAGAGATGTCATGCACAGACCAACCTCTGTGGAGATTTGCTCCATGGAGTAATGAGTGTCAGGCACAGGAAAGCAAAAAGTGTGGATCTTTGACAGCAGTCAATGGTCTGCTTTGAGGGTTAAAAATAGCACATAGAAGAGTGGATCTTAGACAGCAAAGTCTGCTTTAGGGCATTTTCAGAGGGAGGAGGATGGTGGGCTAGCAATGGAGTGTTGGGGATCCATGCACATATGGACTGTTGGTCCAAGGCCATAGACCGCTAAATGGGGTCATTGCAGATTGTGGGTTCAGGACTATGGATCGCCAAATGGGGTTGCCCTGGGTCCATGCACATACTCTGAGGAGGTATTGCAGACCATTGGTCCAAGGCCACAGACCACTAAATGGGGTCATGGCTGATCATGGGTCCAGGACCATGGATTGCCAAATGGGGTTCCCCTGACATTATGCTCCAAAGAATGGTATGCTGAATGAGGTGGGTACACCGTTTTGTGACTTGATGTGAACTTACAATTTCACATAGGTATTCCCTTTAGACATGGATACCTCCTGCACAGTGTTCCCAGAAGGTATGCATCTTCCCATTAGAGGTGGGTGCTGATAGTGTAGAACACTGATCATGTCATGCTTCCAGTGGCAAAACATCCTTGATTCATTCCTAGGCTGCTAGGTTGAGGCTGATTAACCCCCTCAGAAAGTCAAGGTGATTTAATCAAGTTGTCATCAGGGGAACTTGGGCTGGTAATTATGTTGTCAGCCTGTCTTCCAAAGGAATGAGCAAAAATACCTTAAGCACGCTCATGGGTGATGTACCCTCATGGTGCATCATACTCCTTGAGGTAATATCACATTTTGGGGTTATGGGGTGAATTATAGCAATTATAGTGACTCACAAAAGTGCTATAATTGCATTAACAGGACTTGAATGCCACTTTCACCAAGGGTGTTTCATGTGATGCTTTTTCCACTGGTGCACTAACTAAGGATACTGTAGCAACTGATAGCAAAGATGCTTCCAATGATAGTTTTACACTGAGTCTCAGTGGACTTCTGAACAGCCTCAATGGTGTTGCAGCCACTGAGGGCTGATATGATATACACTCTCACACCTTCTGGCCATATATTGACTTAGCATCCAACTTGTAGCCTCCTCTTTGCCACCATAAACCACACTGAATGCCTTGATCTGGCACTGAGTTGACCTGGCCACATGGATGTGTGAGTGGGCTTCACTAATGCAACAAAGTGGCAAGCTAAAGGCATCTTCAAGTGTTTCTTTCCTTACAAGTGGTCATCCAAGTCCACACGAACTAAATCTAGCTCAGTGACAACTAAGAAGAATTTGCCTCTTCCATGTTGCAAGTCTGCTAAACTGAACATTCCTTTACTTTGCAAAGATGAACTGAATGACCTCACAGAGCATTTCTCCATGGCCATACCTGATGATGAGCTGAGTGTATGTATAGTGCAAAGTACACTTTTCATTTTGCTCTAACTATTTAATCATTGTAGGTTGCAAGTCTACAAGGATGTTTACTCAAGAACAAGACTCACCCATGTGAGTACATCAGCAAAGTTCATGAGTGGATTATCAATTTATATTTTGTGATGTCTGACAGGGTTGTTACAGTTGGAGTTGTGCCTTTCAGGTAAGCTAATTTAAGAGTCTGCAGTTGATGGGCTGGATGGCATCCAATGATGCGTTATACAATTGTACTGCTCAAGCGACTGTAACTCACTTCATGACAACACTGTTACCTTCACCATGGATCACAGCCGTAAACATGTATGTCTTTACACTCACATTCTCTTTCACCTCCTCAGCTATTATTCCTGCTAAAACAGATGGATGCCACACCCCCAGGAAAACTAACAGCTGTTTGGAATATAGGTCCATCATAGTAGATGTTGCATTGCATCAAAATAGACAATTGTCCCATCCATGTGTATCTGATACTGCCCACATCCCACTGCACTGAGCCTTGCTGTGACTGTGCTGCCATTGGAACATGCCTGTATCATACCACACACAGGCAGCTGCATCCTGTACTGTTGTAAACGTAACCTAACTATTTGTACAACTCATCTTCACACGGACCTGTAGCTTCATTGAAAGGTCACTTACCTCATATTGCTTTCTTTCTTCACACCCTCATCCTCTATACCTCCCATTGTTCAAATAACAACATTCCCACTTTTCACCCGGGCTACAAGTCGAGTTGGCATACAGGTATCATCGGCTCCACACACAACCCGATCAGCGATCATGAGTCGAGTCGTAGCTGAATCATGCCCAATGATTGAGGCAAGCATGCGTGAGACACCCGAGACACAAATGCGTCACGTTACTACCCCAAGTTGCAAGCAGGCAGAACCCCAAACGAGTCAAGCCAACCACACCGAGTATGTACACTCATGTGCCACATCACCCTTGCTTGTACCGAGTATGCGACACACCACACGGGGGACACACACTGTCCATGGCACTAGGAGAACATCACAAGCCTTATCCTGCAGCACATCTCTGATTTATGAGTAATTTCACATGCATACCTCTGTTGTATTTAGCTTGCCCGTTGAACATACTGTAATTACATATAGAATTATTATCCCTTTGAGTCACACTTATGAGACGCATACCTTCAAATCATATCTCCTCATATGCGTTCCACATCGCCTCGAGACACAGGCATATTCCAGTCGCATCACTGTTATACCTCACATCAGTATTCACCCATACCCTCATATTCTTTACATGTACACTGCGCATCCCAGTTTTTAAGCAGGTGATCCCACTGACTAGGAAAATTGGCATTGGACTGCTACTAAGTGCTCCAACACCTTGGTTGACACTGCCACAGGCCAGGAAGCTGCCCTTATTCTCTTAGGAAAAGTTATTCACCTATCCTCCACTGCTCACCCTTCCTTCACAGGTATCTCACTAACCCTCTTGGCTCCTGTTATGACCATTTTAAATCCATGTAAGATGCACTGTACTCCAACAATGCCATGTCAATTACAGATGCAAAATATGAACTCACCTTAGGCCCTCCTGATGACTTGCTCCTATGTTCCACTTATGAGAAGCCAGTAACATTCATACAAGCTTTACAATCATCAATTGATTCTGATAATCTGGCCATGAATCTGCTGACTGTCAAGAAGAACACAATTTTTATCAATTTGAACTTGCCTTTATTTTCAGAAAGTGTGGGCACTGTTATAAGAATATGGAGACCAGGTTGGTGTCAATGTGATGAATGATGCCAGAAAAGGAGAACGTAATTTAATGTGTACATGAGCAAAGAAAGACTGGCCAATCTAACAGCACAGGACAACAACAACAGTGAAACACCAGCATTGAAGACACTGTTAACTTCATGCTTTAACTACTGGACTTCTCATGGCAGTGGAGGGCTAAAACCTTGTTAAGACCAAGGCCTACTTGTGGGACCTTGGGGAGAGCTTGACCAAGCTCGGGCTGAGGTTGTTAATAGTGAGGGCTTAGCTTCAGCTTGTGTGCTGCACCATCCACTATTGTACATGCCCTCAATTTCAGAGTAAGGTTTGGACAAGAGGAGTGTAAGGAGGTAAGAGGAGACAGATTAGAAACTAGTAAATGATTCAATGTGATGTCTAAGTTTATTTCTGACTGAGGAGTGAGGTACATACAGGACAAGACTTATATATAGATAACAGGGAAGCAAGGTTGGATATAAACTAACTAAGGGAATTGGAATGAAGCTCAGGGAAGGATAAGGAATGGGGTTTGGCAGAACAGAATACAGTGAATGGGGGTTGGGCTCGGGTTCAGACTACTTCAGGAAGGGCTTGGATAAGGTCAGGCTTGGGGTAGGGGGCTCAGGATGGGGTTTTTAAGATAAAATTAATATAAAACAATATTTCCTTATATCGTCGACACGGCACCAGATGGGGCGCTCGTGTCGATGACGCAGGAGGTCACGTGGTGTGGGATAACACTTGGCCTCGGGGACAAACTGAGAGTTTGGCTCAGTGATGTCAGAATCACAAAAATATTCGTTGTTTGGGCAATTATGGGTGGAATAGTATTCTGTTTCGAGGGCATAGAACTGTAGTAATAACTATGTGATTTCTATGATGTTTTGAGGCTGCCAGA
>QFFB01007776.1:5679-26216 GCA_003316465.1 Ramaria cf. rubripermanens
ATAATTGTGCATTTCGACCGCCATACAACTCTGGTCCTTTTATCATAAGTGCATAAATGTGTTATGGTGTAGAAGATCATGGTGAGGATGGAAAGTATACACGCTTTGTGGCCGCTGTCTGCGACGACGCGCAATTGAGATGGTTCAAAATCAGTGGTGACATAAGCCAAGGGATGAACAAATCACGTGTATGGTTCAATCTCACACGTGATTGATAATGGCTGCTCAAAACTACATGCATGATATCAGAAGCATCTGCGATGTTCATCCAAATCTTCCTGCTGTGCTTGGTAATCTTGATCTCAGCCTCAGAATTCAAGCCCACACTCCCATTGACCCAGCATTGTTGACCCAAGCCCAAGGTGTTGCAAAAGCCTTGAAGGGAATAAAGGGTAGATGTTACAAATTTCTATACTTCTCTTGCTCACTAGCTTATAGAGATTGGAAATGAGCCATTGGTTACAGATGCTGTTGTTCAGAGTGCAGAGATGCGTGCACATACCATTGAAGCAGCTCGTGAGTATTTGTTCTGCCTAAATTTTTCTATATCTCAGATTTCTCTACTTAGATGCTTCTGCTGAGTTTGCACCCATCAACCTTGTTCATGCCCTACAAAATATCAACAACCGCCTGGATCACATAAGTGATCGGTTGGACAAGATTTCTGCGACTAGTGACAACACACGAATTGTGTCACGCAACGCACAGCGAAGAGCCCCACATCCTTATCTTCCACTCCAGAAATCAGTATGCCTGTTCCACTCTATCAAGTTAGTCTGGTAATGACATTCTGTCTTCAGATTGCTGGTGATGGTCTAGCACTTGCTCAAGCAGTTGCACATAATGTTGCCACTCGAAATGCACTTGTTCCCTTGGCTCAAATTCCGCTACTCGGTGATACTCCGCCCAATTTTAATCATAATCTTCCATCTTACAATCATGGTGACATTCTTCAGCTCATCATCTTTTATAATGATGATTTTGGAATAGTTCAGGGCGATACTCTTCGATCTAGGATTGATAGTTTTCGTCGTTTCTTATCCGAGATCTGATATGAATATCTTGTAGCTGCGCTATGGCGCCCGTCCCCGACTCCGCTTGTTTCTTAATGAATATAAAGACCACAGAAATTCTTTGCAGTTCCTTCTATCTCCATACCAATAAAATCAGTCCGTTCCAAGCGCCAGCCACACAAAGGCCAATGGGAGGACACAATGGTGCATTAAGCAACACCGACAGTGTTGCATAACATGGTTCGTGTTTGTGTTGGCGACATGCTACCGCAATTCTCACTCCCACGAGTAATTGTTCGATACGCTCATCGACTGCACTACAAGAATGTCTAATGTTCCATAAAGTCAGCACCAGCTCAAGGCGCTCAACATCAAGTGCTCTGGGACGAAAGATATCAATTGGGTTTCCCAAACAAAATTCCTTTCAACCCAGATCTTCCTCATTCGTGGAACTCATCAGGTCTTTTTTCCAGACCCAGCCAATTCATCGTACCTATGTATTAACCAGATGTGAGCTATACCAGCCGAACTATCCGCAAAAGAACGTGACGGACTGCGATTGGATTTCCTCTAACTCTAATTTTTTTAACTCTATTTGTTTTTTCAGCCACTCACGCTGGCTCTCTACTAGTTAGATGAACGGCGTCGTAGAAAAAAAATGGCTCACGCGGTCAACTTCTGCATTCGACCCTCGTCTCTGTGCTTTACGCGACTCTTCATGCATGTGGTAAACCGCAACCCGAGCCTTATCTAATGGCATCGCACGGGGGGGAATACGGTGGTCGACTTTTCGTCGTTTATGAGCTTGAGCTTCAAGTTGCGGGTCGGCCCTCCGGCTGTCGAGTTTGCGGGTATAGGGCTTCCGCCTTGAGCTTCTTCTCAGCAATGCCTCCTCCCCTGGACTGTCTTGCAACCCCTCTTCAACAGATGCATCAGATGCATCAGACGATTCATCCGGGGAAGAAACGCGTCCCTGTCGCTTCAATGGATTCATCCCGAGGGTTTTCGGAGTCTGCAAAAGTATAATAAGTGAGGTTCCTCTGGTCATCTGGATACTGATACTCGCCGCCTCGCCTCGCCTTGTATCAGAGTTGACAGGCTCGTGAAATGACGAGAGCAATTGGATTTCAAAGGTAACATACGGCCGTCTACCCAAGTTTGCGTCGTCGATCAGTGCGTAACTGACATGCTCTTTGAACCGGCCACCTTCGACGTCCATGGGTTCTGATGTCACGATTATATCATCCTCTGTTCGCCGAATCTCCAGTCGTAGAATCCCAATGGCCACTTTGTCGGGTTTGTAGTTGACCAAGGATGGGCCAAGGGTATGACACAGTAATGAACGACAATGACGGCCAGACATTGTAGGGAGGCAACTCACAAGAAACAGGATTTTTGACTTGGCACGCCTGAAATCTGTTGACTTGAAGGTGATTTTGGGTGTCTCTGCTCTGAGTCGATTCATCGTTCTTGTCCATGTACGTCGCTGCGATCAACGTCCGACGCTTCAAGTCCGAGGGTGAAGGAATTTTCCATACTTCACACCATGCACTAATCGGTTTTTCGGCCGTCCATTTTATGCGGAGTCTCTAGATAGAAAGGAGTGGAGTGGATCAGCCATATACCGCCGCCGCTAGAATATCAATCTTCACCTGTCGTGCAGTGACTCCAGCCTGCGCACGAATCAAATCGGGAGGGTCCCCGTCTTGTCGACGCAGTTCAGACATTTCAATGCAGCCGCCTGCTCTCCAGAGCTCACACTGAAACCCACGGTGGACAAGCATATCTAAGTTTGCCATCGAAATACAGGAGCTGGCAGAAAACACATGCGTGATTATAAGGGTTTGAAAATATATATTAACACGACATTTTTAATGCACCGGGGCAGTGAGGCTGTTATAATAGGTCATGCACCTTGAGGATACAATTCACATAACATAGGACATTGGTAATTAGACAGCGTAACGATATCAATAACACGATAGCTATAGCGAACAGCCAGGAGAATGCCGTTAACGTCTACAAGCAACAAGATGATCAACAGCAGTATCACATCATAATAGATGAAAAAGCACAATCAGAAAACAATCAGAAATACATTAGCGTTACAGGTGCGTTAGTGGAGGAAAGAGCACACGATCAAGAGGCAAACGGTAGGACTTGTCTAGCTTGGCGAGACAGACAATAAAAAGAGAGAGGGGGGGCAATGCATACACGTAAAATGTCGTGGTGGTCACCAGGAAAACCGTTCCGAAACATTCATCCATACTGTGTTCACTTTGTGAATAGGCCATGATGTCCGTCGAACAATCGCATCGACACGTCGTCGAACCGGAGTGCGAGTATCATGGCATTCACCTGTACACGTGTTAATAGTAAGCCACCGCTGCACCAATGGCTGGAACACGAGGAGAGAAGCTACCTGGCATCATGTCCCTGATCAGCCGAATGCCCCGATTCGAACAACGCTTCTCAAGCACATCTTCCCATTTATGCCACGCGCAGCAGCGCCCTGCAAGGACGATTTCCTTTAGGCGCTTCACATCAAAGTCCTCATGGACTAATGCCAGTGCGAGCGCCACGCTCATTTCGGTGCCCCGTTCGTTTGCAAACTCGAGGGTATCGGCTTCCGCTTGACTGGACCAGCTCTCGCCCTTGGCGCAGGTGGAGCATGCGCACATGGGGAGCGCGGTGATTTTGAGCTTTTCAAGCGTCGGCGGCAGCCGACGAAGTTCCTCGATCGACAACTTCTCCGCGGCCATCTTAAGAGTCCGGAGCAACGGCAGCGCGAACGAGAGCGCTGACGGTCCGTCGAGCATCACATGGTACTCATAGAGATACTCGTCGATAACGAGACCCTCGAGCGTTGGCCCTAGGATCCGGAACGCAGTCTCTGTGAGTTCGGGGAGGTATCCGCTCTGCCATAGCTCGAGGTGTTTGAGAGAGCCGCGCACGGAGTTGAATATTTGTGTGGCAGCGCGTTCGTCGAGGAGACAGGACGTCAAGGTGAGCGAGCGCAGCACGGGGAGATATGGAAAGAGAAGGCGGGAGCTGCTGGGGTGACCTTCCAGCGTGAAGGTGAAGTTGGCGAGGGTGAGATGGACAAGACAGGGGAGGGAAGTATGGATCGGGAGGAATGAGAGGGTCCCACAGCTATGCGCTTGGGACTCGGAGGCATATCGTGTAGATCCGGGATGTGTTGTAAGATGGAGACTGAGGAGATTGAGTGTCTGTCCCGCTGGGATGGGGAGACCTGGGACGTTGCGGGGCGAGAGGGCGTTTTGGAGGTTGGTCGGAAGCCTGAGGAAGATTATATTAGGACAGATTCTTATGAGAGCTGCGTAGTTGCGAAGGCGGACAGTCGAGCGCTCATTGCGGTAGTAATCGCAAGGGCGAAAGCGAAGGTCAGGGAAGCACAATACAGTCACGAAAAGGCCCAGCCTGGGGTTTGCGTAGATTGACCTGATGAGAAGCTTTGCTGGCCGCGAGGATTTGGATGAGAAAATGACGCGCTGGTAGAGCACCTCCATGCCTGGATGATACCAGGCTCTGCACACGAGCGGTACCGCGCGCAAGGTGGGGAGGACGTGGGGAGGGTCTGGGAGAGTATCTCGAAAATGGCGGACATGGGTCAGGATCATAAGGACAATTTCTGGCGCAATGGTGCCCGCCTTGGAGACCTGCAGAGGTGGTGGCCGGGAAATATCGGTGGGCTGCGTACTAGTCTTCATGGGGGCACGACGGAGGGACTTCATGGTGGGCGGCGAAGGTCAGAGCTCGAGGCGGAACACAGGAGACCAGGCCGCCTCCGTTGGCGCGACCATGTTCCAAGGCCGTGGCGGCTGCCGCTCTCACACGAGGCTTAATCTCTGTTGCGGCTCCTTACTCCTGCCGTCATCAGCTCAAGGCGTATCTGGCGTCGTGGCAAAAATTAAATGTGATATGCAAATCTCGAGGCGTGCGTAGATAAAAAGGTGTACCACTTGTCTTTCTTTCTTACCCTCGCTATGCCTATTCACAGAGGAATTGAATGTGGTCTCATTTTAAAGCCCCTTCTCAGGCAAACACCATGCCAAGAGGATGTACATCCGCCTCGTCCTGACGACTCTCCCGATTTCATCATCTCTACGGTCAGAATGCCCTATGGGACGGTGAGCATTGCATGTCAGGGAAGTGTCAGGTCTCATTTGACCTTCCACAGCGGTTCGCGGTGTGTTGGAAGGCTATTAACCCTATCTCAGCATTGTGCGAGGTCCTTCGGATGTCACCATTGAGGGAGGATGTTGTTATAGTTGCCCAGACGTTCATGGACAAGCGATCCCCAGATACACAGGACAGAAATTCTGCAGAGCACTTGCAATATGGCAAGGGGTTAAGGACCGGGGATAAATACACAGCCTGTAAGCCACTCTCCCAAGAACTCGGCAATGCTCTCATGATTGACTGGCCATTATAAGCCAAAGGTCTCGGTCTTGGGAGGGTTCGACTGATAATCCGTCGTGTACACGATGGTTTCGGCGTCCGTACGATCTACGCCGCCGGTCTTCGCCAAGATGAAGTAACATCGAGGTTCATTGATGATCCCGCTCTAGGGATGCCCCCGTATGCCACTTTTGAGTTTCAACTTCTACCAGAAGATGTGGAGGATCAATCCCGTGCTCTGAATGAGAGTAATATTCCCAAAGCAATATTTTTTTCGAGGAAGCAGCGACGGCAGTTTCGTTGGGAGGGCTCGCAGCCCAAGTCGTTCATCGTTACTCGAGCACGACGCCGCGGAATGACTGGTGTCGGGAATCGACTTGCACAGGAAGCCAAAGAGAACGTTCAGCGTTTAAGAGACACCCAAATAGAGGCAGAAACTTCGCCCGATGACATCCCTGAGAACCGAGGCGTTCATGATCGTGAGCAGAGTCAAAGCAGCGTCAGACAACTCCACAAAGCAGAGATGTATCCGGGACAACGAAGTCGGGAACAGCGTGAACAGGTCTATTTACCCCAGCCTACGATTTCTGAAGATATGGCATTGATCGTGAGACAGGGTGATAATAATGAATGGGATATGAGGCAAGGTGATAAGGATCAATGGGTGATGAGGCAGAATGATAAGGATGAATGGGATGTGAAGATCCACGAACAGCTAGAAGTTAACGCAAAGCTGGAGGTATGTCTGACTTGTCCTCAATTGAGGCTTCTCCGACGCTGACAAGTGTCTAGTCCACGAACCAGCGACATAGACAACAGATCAAGGAGTATGAACTCAGGTTGGAGGCGCTGCTGCGCCTGCAGGTTCGTTAATGTGCTTGATCCTAGGAAAGCCTTCCTCTCATGCATGTTCCATGACAGGATGAACCCCATAATGAGTCTGAGTGAGGCAGCAAATGATCATCTGAGATCGATGTGGTGAATGAATATCCAGCCACCTTGAAGCATCGTGAACAGCTAACTGGAGGTCCAGGCAGGCAAGAAATCACACAAAGATATGCAATACAGTCCTGAAAAATGATTGTATACGCTGCTACACATGTATATGTATGCATGTACACGATAGTTCGGTTTAAATCAAGTCCAAAATGCAACTATGAGAGTATCGTCATGATAAGACTGTAGGAGCCCTGTGACAAACGTGATAATGTCCGGAACACTTAAAAATGCGAATATAGTCCTCTGAGTCCAAAATGAAGTTCTACTTGATATCGAACAATATTGTGGGGAGAGGAATGTCTGTAAAACATGTGAGTCCGGTCTTGGAGGCGTGTAAAAGATTTGACCTACGTACTTCGCTGCAGCCATCAAGTACCTCAAAGCCCGCAAGCCGACGTGCTGACTTGGGTCGCTGTCGCCGTAATCCGACCCAGAGCGACAGCCTGACCACCAGTCAGTGTATCCATGGCCTCCTGCGCGATATTAAACCCAGCTGCAGCGTGGTCAATGGCAAGAACTGGGGAATTTTAGTAGGGATGCCACTGTAGAAGAGTATGAAATTTGGACGAACCATTGATTGACCTGCCATTGAACGACAGTTGCCAACAGGTCCCGCAGTTCGAACTACCGTGTCCTGTCACAGCCTGGGCACCGCCAATGTTTGGGAACTTAGGGAGGGACCCAAACGTCGGGAACCTTGAAAGAAGGCCGTTCGCTCCATCACTGCACGCGACAGTGGCAAGACTACCCCCAGGGTTATCGTATGTGTTGTCAAACGAGACAGTATCTGCAAGAGCAGAAGCAACAACGAGGAAAAGGGAGCAGACTTGGGCAATGAACTTCATGCTTGATAATCGAAACGGTGATGAGTGTTAGAAGTGTGAAGTGGTGATATGCGACTTGGTAAGAACACGAATTTATATAGCCCTTTTATACATGAAGTGCATATCACCTGACCAGGTGGCAAGTCAGGAGCGCTGGTTCTCCTGTGGCCGATGGTCCGCACAAACTAGGGAGAGGCTAAGGTGGCCGATGGTCCGCTCAAACGCTGGGAAGAAGCTCGGAGACATAGCAGTTCGGAAGAATGGAATTGAAGTGCCTTCCCGACTCCGCCTCTAGACTCTGCCCTACTGACGAAGAAGCTGATCTGGATATCTCATGGCTTATTTGAGAGAAGTGTGATCTCGTTTTGCATATGGTCCAGCGGTCAGGTGATCGAGCTCAAGCTTAACCATCAGTACAGTAGCCAAGTTTTGACGTCGAAAATGTATACTGTAGCTTATGCACAAGACTGCAAGTGGAGTGGGAAACAAAGCCGGCGACTTGCCCCCGAACGAGGTTGAATTCAAGAAGTAACGATGTATCTGCTCTTAAAGGCGAGAAGCAGCGAGGTATCCAACAAGAGACGTAGTCTTGCTCATCACAGATTCTCGAGGCGTGATATAGACTCGGATGGGAATGCGGTGAACTAGAGAAGAGTGGAATCATATGGTGGTGGGCGTAGTTCGAGGAATATTCAAACCCAGCTCAGCCCCGACCTTTCTTGTTCAGCCTCGCGAGGAAACATGCAGTTATTCCTCATGGAATCATTATTATAGGCCTAACCAGCTTACAATGCCAGCTTTCAATTTATAGCTACCATACTGAGCAGTGCGATTGACTGACTCGGAGCAGCAAGGAATAAGACGCGGAATATACGGGTCCCCCCACTAGTATTCGTTGGTGAACTTACTCTTTCTCCACAATGATTATTTGATATAGACCTTTTTTCGTGATGTCACGAGATCTAACTTACGTCTTGATCTTTGGGCCCTAGCTCAGACGTGAAGATGGTGAGTTTGATTAAGGTGGCAAAGCTGGCATACGCCGAGCCAAGTCTCATTTTAACGACACGTCCTCCGGTTGAACACTATGCCGGTTCGTGCGCTGCACATGCCGGGATCCTTCAAGGTCAGAGTATGCCCAATATCTCACGCGCAAATACGATTTGACTTGGTACACCCACTTTTCAGCATGGATGATGATCGAATATTCGTATTCCATAATCAGCGCGGCTCTTCGTACTCTTGGCCCTTCAGTCATTTCTTTTCAAGCTAGAAGCGTCTGTTGTTTTTGTTTTGGAGGCGTTTCCACCAATTAGTGTGGTACTAGGAGGCAAATCCTGAGTGTTGATTCCTCCTCTGCCTTCTCCTAGTTGTGCATTGTCCGATCATGCTCGAGGGTCAGTATCGTCACTTCAGCATTAGCTTTGGCGTGCTTTTGCAGGAAGAACTTGACGATTGCCCTACCTCAAGCTCATCAACCCAAGAATTTCAGTATTGTACGTGAATCGCTTAACTGGCCAAACCCTCAAAATGTGACTAAATCTTGCATTTTGTTACAGAACGTAGTGCCCATGGATTAACTTGCGCGAGGATAAAGAAGCCTTCCTTACCCTCTCGTTTGTTTCGGGAAATTGCAAGGGTTTCAAGTCACGGGCACTGAAATCTATCTGCGCTGTCCCTAAACGCTGGTCCACGACAGAGACCCTTTGTTGAAACCTACGTAAGGTGCTGTTTTGTGGCGTGCTTCGTTATATGTAAGATCCTATGTTACTCCTTCTCTAGTACTTGTATTCTAATTGGAAATATCTCAGGTCATTCAAGCAGCATTGAACTTTATTTTCTAGGGTAGCGTTCTGGTGTCTCCATTGTTTGGCTTGGGTTCAAGATGGGCGACCTTGTTGATCATGTGAACTCGCTGTGATACCTAATGCATCTCGTTAAGGCTGATATCACATTCAAACCCGTCTTACTGCTACAACATAATTCTGAGATAAAATGTTCCCTTGCGGTAATCGACTGTATGTTGACGGCTCCCATATAATCGAGGTCTAACCCATGGCCATCCATATAGTCTCTCGCCCATGCCGTGTCGCTGCGGTACAAATACCTTTTTTGTCTCACCCTTGTGAAGGCATACTAAGGCTATATATAACCATAACTCAGGCGCAGAACTGCCTGGAATATGAATGGCGTTCGCGAAACTTACCAGGTGCAAGAAACGTAATTAACACGCACGTGCAGCACTCTAGGTGCCGCAGGTTGTCACAGCCATCATTTGGTCTGAATCTGACCACAGGCAAGCGTCAGGAAACGAAAGGAAACACCACACCGACAGACCAGGTCTCGATGCCAGCGTGAGCCATTCACTTCAATTTCGGGACGTTCGCCGTAAACTTAATATTTCAGTGATGACTTTTACGTCCGGCCGGCGTTTCGATCCAGGCGTGCAGACGGCTCGTAGATGCACATTCGTGATTTATTGACGCCCTGCAGAGCGGAAATTGAATACGTCATACGCCTCGCAAAAAACCAAAAAGTTTAAGAAAATACGCAGGGATCTCACGCATTCGCATATGATGGCAGGATTTTCTCCTCCTTTTCGCTCTATAAGTTTTATGTCCACAACCGTGCCTAGCTCATTCTCCCCAGTGCCTACCTTGTGACCGTCAATGTGTCTTGCACATCTTCGCAACGGACAATCAGATTCAGGCCATCCCCAGACGCTCTCAAGGTTCCTTCGGGCCATGATGTAGCTTCCAGAATAATATAAAAGAGCATGTCTAAGTCCGTATCTTTTTCCTTGTCAGTCTGCTCACTCCAGCGACAGCTCAATCATTTATAGTCCTCAGCCATGCATTTCTCTGGTTTCCTATCTGCCCTCGTTACTATCTCTGTATTCACCGTTGTTAACGGTTATACCTCTGCTACCTATGACAATACCTACGATAACCCGTACGGCAGTCTGGGGGGTGTCGCATGCAGCAATGGAGCGAATGGACTACTCACTAAAGGGTTCACCACCTTTGGTTCACTCCCCTCCTTCCCTCACATCGGCGGGGCACAGGCTGTCACCGGATGGAACAGCCCCAAGTGTGGAAGCTGCTGGGCCCTCACATATGAGGGCAATACTATCAATGGTGAGGACCTCTTCGCGCTGCTCAGCCCTAGAAAATTATTTACTCTCCCTTCCAAAGTATTGGCGATAGATACCGCCGCAGACGGCTTTAACATTGCTCAGGCGGCACTGGACGAGCTGACCAACAATCAAGCCGTCGCTCTTGGCAGAGTCGATATAACCGCTTATGAAGTCGCCGCCTCCTACTGCGGGTTGTGAATATGTGCGTCATGACAGGCTCCATGACACGCAAGTATTGACTTGCAGCAGGCTTTCATGGGTCTTTCACGCGGACTAAGCATTTCGGTCTACCGGTTTTGTGTTGTTTTCGAAGTGTAGGCAACGAATGTATTATCTAACGTCTTCACATGCCCAAGTTATGACCAGAATCTCATTGAAAGCTGTCAATCATCAGTGACCAGTGATGATCAATTCTATTTTGAAATTCAAAAAGAGATCTTTCCTAATTTGACCTCGTGGATCTGAGCTTGGTTTGTATTGGCGAATGCCCACCCGGGGCCACAATCCAGGTAACAAGTGCTCGACTTACTGACAAACATGACATTACCCTGGAAGTTACTGATTCTAGCGGGACAGCATAGCAAAATGTGGAAATATTCCCCCGTACTCGGATACTATTGTGACGAAAGCTTAATTAGACTGCCAGACCATAGGTAGAAGGGGGTCAATTTTCAACAGCTGTCTGCCAACTTTCTGAATGCCTGGGAAAACTTATTCCATGGGTCAATATACTTTACTTCCTGAATTTTGTGGGCAAGATGATCACAGTATCGACAAATTGCGCTACTTGCTGTGGCAGCTCAGAGCGCGGTGAGTGAAAGGATAAGGTTTGTTCCCCGGCGCCGTGCAAGGCGACCACAGCCACACAAAAACAATCGACACAGGAATCACAGAGACCAAGAGGGGCGTACGGAAAGCAAAGAAGACGCTTGTGGATGAAGTCACGTGCTGTGAAAAGGAGAGGCTGACTGAGTTTAGGGGCTGAGGCGGAACTGAAAAACGCCCGGATTTTGTTAGCTCCGCTCGCTCTCAGACCGCCATCACCAAGGCAAGCCGGGAACAAAGGAAAAGTTACATCGACAGCCCCTCTACTAAGCTTAGGGTCTGCACTTAGTACAGAGCCAGCGTGAGCGGTCAATTTGTTTCAATTTCGGAAGATGATGTTCGCCTTTAGCATTTCAGTGATACAGTAACCGTTTCGCCTTGTGACTCAAGCTGGCGTTTTCTGACTGTTATACGACTCCTAAATCACGTTTATTGACGCTCTTCAGAGCGGAACGTGAATACATCGTGGACTTTTCTTT
Source organism: Ramaria cf. rubripermanens (assembly GCA_003316465.1). Taxonomy (NCBI): domain Eukaryota; kingdom Fungi; phylum Basidiomycota; class Agaricomycetes; order Gomphales; family Gomphaceae; genus Ramaria; species Ramaria cf. rubripermanens. The sequence continues at coordinate 17,378 of QFFB01007776.1, forward strand.
TTTTTTTCCAAGAAACAAAAAACAAATGTAGGAAAAACCTTAGGGATCTCAATCATTTGCCTATGGCGGAGGGAATAATACTACTTTCGCTGTATAAATTTTGTGGCAGGTCCACACCCATCCCGCCTATCCCCTTCTCCCTTGTGCCTACCTTGTGACCATCGATGTGTTTTTCAGATCTTGGTAACGTATAATCGGACTCAGGCTATACCCAGCCGCTCCCGAGTCCCGTGGTCCCTTATGTAGCTGACAGAAGAATATAAAAAGGCATCTCTAAGCCCGTGCATTTCTCCTTGTCAGTCTGCTCACCTTCCAGCAACATCTCAACCATTTATAGTCCTCAGCCATGTATTTCTCTGGTATCTTGTCCATCCTCGCTGCTCTCTCGGCATTCACCGTTGTGAATGGCTTTGACACCTCTTCCACCTATGACAATACCTATGATAACCCGCAGGGTAGTCTCAATGGCGTCGCATGCAGCAATGGAGTAAATGGGCTAGTCACTAGGGGATTCACCACTTTTAGTTCGCTCCCCCACTTCCCTCACATCGGTGGGGCACAGGCTGTCACCGGATGGAACAGCACCAAGTGTGGAAGCTGCTGGGCCCTCACATACAAGGGGAATACTATCAATGGTGAGGATCTCCGCGCTGCTCAACTCTAGAAAATTATTTACTCTCCCTTCCAAAGTATTGGCGATCGATACCGACGCAAACGGCTTCAACATTGCTCAGGAGGCACTGGACGAGCTGACCAACAATCAAGCCGTCGCTCTTGGTAGAGTCAATATAACCGCTAACGAAGTTGCCGCCTCCGTCTGCGGATTGTGAACACGTGAGCCATGACAGACTCTATGACGCGCAAGGTATTGACTTGCAGCAGGCTTTTTATGGATCTTCACGATGGTCTAGCAGATACTCCGGTTTTGTGTTGTTTTCGAAGTGTAGGCAACGAATGTATTACTGTAATATCTTACGTCGGCACATGCCCGTTTACCTATAATGTCATTGAATGTTTGTGAATTATTGGTGACGGAGGATCCTATTTCGAACTATTGAAAGCTGTTTCCTGACATGACTTGGATCGTGTATTTGAGCTTGGTTTGTATTGGTGAACACCCCATGTCAATATGCAAGGCTGTGACAATTGCTCGATATACTGACTGGAATGACATCACCCTTCATGTTGGGGATTCCCAGCGGTTCAGCGGGGCAAGATAATAAAATGTGAGAACGTTCCCTAACAGCTTGAGTGCGACGGAAGCTTAGACTGCCAGGCCACAGGTAGAGGGGCCTGAATTTTCAATACTTAGTGTCTCCCGGCTTTCGCAAAGTACTTTAGGAAAACTGATTGTCCACGGGTCAAACTTACCTCCTGGGCTAGTTTGAATCCCACAATTGCTCAATAGCCAGCAGCCCGTCAAAGCGTCGTCTTCTCATTTCCTAGCTTACAAAACCGCAGCCGAAAATGTCCCGCCGTTGGAAGCGCTACAATCTGCTGCGGCTGTAATATATGCACTCCAATCAATTCAGGTCATATAAAGCCATACTGTACTCGGAAGGAATCCCCGCATGTGTAAGGTTTAAGCTTAAGAAACGGGACTACAAATCTCTCATACAGGCCACGATAGAGACCGAACAGTCTTGATCCAGCTCGCTGCAGCGTTCGGATACTGCACACAATACAGGCACGAGAACATTGGATTAGACTATCATGCACTAATCAGATGTTGAAGTATACTCACTTGCCAAACCATGACGCCTGCACTCCACCCCGCATTCTTCGCCTGCTGGACACAGGTGGCTAGCGTGGAGGGGCTGACGAACCCGGTCGCGTCGCCTGCAGTAGCTGGTTTTCCCATTACGATCTTGTTGAGACTCACTCCCGCTGAGCTGATCTCGAAAATGGAAGACTTGGTATAGGGCCCGCCGGAATTGGTGACAAGACCTGTGCATGTGGTATATTCACTTCCCTCTGAGAAGTATATGAGACATAAGGCAGCTGCCGGTTGAAGAAGGGAGGTTACTCACGACTGTAGAACTGCATGTGACGGGTAGGAGATAGTTGTTAAATACACGGAGTAGAAAGGGGTGAAGGACCTATTACCTGGACGTTGTACTGTGGAAGATATGTTGTAAATCAACGCAACGAAATAATATAGTTGATCATGACGCCCACCCAATCGATCAAATTTCCGACTTGACTATTCACGGTTAGATATGGACTTCCAGTGGTCGAGGAGAACCTAGAGATATTCGATTCATTAAGGGAATTACCCGAGTTCGGGAAATTGGCACTCGCCATGGGGCAATGGCTGGCAAGGGAGTGAGAGGGAGGGTGAGGGGGCACGTATCAATAGGACAGCGTAGACTCACGAGCATGAGTTATGATGTACTGTCCTTGAGGAAGGTTCTGGCGTAGCACGGTAGTGAAGGTCACCAACCAGTTGGCCGCTGTCCCCGCGGAGACCGCGTTGAAGTCCTGGTACCCCAATAGTACAATTATAAGTATATCTCCCGTATTAGATATAATTAAACAACCTCGTAATCCACGTCAATACCATCCAGATTATACGTCTTTACCCATGCTGCCATCGTATTTGCTAGTTGGGTAGGGTCCTGACCTGTAGATGTTGGGGCGTCTGTCGAGCCAAATGCCGATACAATGAGCTGAAAAGCCACGATGTGGTTAACTATGTCAGTAATATCATTTGAGAACCTGTGCAGGCGGACCTTGATTCCGGCATTGTTGTATTGTGCTTTGATAGACGAGCGCGTTGCGCTACCAATCAGGACCCATTCCAATGCTTGGTCCGCAGCCCCCGATGTGAGAAGGAAAGAAAGTGCGCTAGTAGTATCATTAATTTGGATGCAACTTATTACACAGTATCCCATTGACTTACAAGACATTGAAACCCTGCGAACAGCGTATAAATTGTGAAATACGATTTTCCAAACACACAGACTTGCCTGAATCACGGATGGAGATGGTGGACCATTCTCCCCCGACACCCACTGATCCGAGTAGGCAACAAAATGAGGAGCAGGGGGTGTCGCCCGCGGAATTAATGTGCCATTGAAGGGAAAAGCGAGCACAGCACCAAGATGAGCCAACACCGTCAGAACATAGAAGTGTCGAGCCGATGATAAGAGCATGATAATCTCAGTGAAGCTGTAGATGGGTAGCTGGAAATGGAGAAACTCCAACTTATATGATCTGACTGCTTCGCTGCCCGGGTGCATGGAACCGCTGGAAAGCACAGAGCACATGCTACATTTCAGACCATGTGGAGCGAGTGGAAATTGTGCATGTCACAACAGAATCCGAATACGCTTTAGGTGCCACCTAAGCCTCTTTACAGCAGATTGTAAATGCCGGCAAAATCGTAGGTAAATGGTACCTGCGTTCCATAAGGAAATCCGGAAGTATATCACGCTTCAAGAGCACATCCATGGGAAGCCCAAGAGCCTCTGTCGCTCAGAACCCTAGAGATAGCGTCTAGCCTGGCCAGGTATTAGTTATGGGTGAGTCTTGCATGCGGGGATAGAAGAACAAACTGAGCTGTAGATCCCTTGTCTACGGATGAAATACCATTCCGACACCCCGAAGTTAGGAAATAGAATGCCAGCTAGTCAGGAGAATGTACTGGATCTGGTCTGCGCGGCTGATACCAAGGCACAGAGAACCTTGTGTGCGGCAGTCTCGACTCTCGGAGAAGGTCCAGCAAAGCATAATTTTGCCATGATAAGGATACAGTTCCGTGTTACAGACAGGGAAGGACGATAGGCTGCAATGTGAAGTAAAGTGGCAGAATCCGCGCTGGTGCTGTGGCCTGGTTTCGCGTCTGAAGTTAAGCGTACGTGCCGCATTTGGGCGGTTGGCGCCTAACATAGTAACTATATCGCTTGGAGTCCACTGGCTTCGCAAGATTCGTTCAGCGGAGGCGCCCTAGAGTGACCTCTCTGCCCTACCGACATAGCTGTCTGCTGCATTTTTTTGCGACCCCGAAGACGGATTACATGAATAATCTGGTTGTATCAGACTTCCCTGACTTGGCCAAAAGCACAAAACTTCGATATAAGAGCTCGGACTGTACTCGGAATATTGAGCGAATGTATGGACCACATTTGGCCAGCGCCTTGGTGTTGCAGTCAATGTAGACGCACGGTCATGACGTATCAGGGCGCTCTTCCATGGCGTTCATGTGGCAGCTGTTTCTTCTGTTTTTTTTCTTGTCTCCCTTTCCTGTGCAGCCTTGTCCTGTACATTTCAATCTTCCTGCAATCTTCCTGGATGTGGTTACAGGTCCTATTTGAAGTCTTGAAGTATCCGGCATCGTCTAACTTTACGATTGGAGGAATGTTTGGTGTGAAAGTTTGAATTCTGATCCTGAGCGGATGCATGCATACTTAAGTATTTTTTTTTGCTTCCTTCCAAGCTTTGAATATATTCGTCATTGAACCGCGACCGAAGGAATGCCCAGTAAAAGTGCTGTCTGCCATTCGTATGAATCATATAGGTCATGGGGTGATACTGTACCTAGCTATTTCTATACGAAATAAAACTGTTTGCGCCTAAGGTGCCGTTGAAAACTTGATTAAACCGCGGTCCTGACGCTACATTTAAAGATATTAATTGTCCCATCATCATCACCGTAACTCTGTATGACGGTGTCATTATGATCGTTGTATACATGTACGTACCTCAGGGACATGGTGAGGGCACGGCCTGGAAACGAAACATGTGTCTGGCTAGGCGCATCAAGTCACCGTCTAGTTCATGTTTTGACTCACTTATCTGTGTGAGTTTACATGAACATCACATAGCTATCCTGGATTGCGGTGCGCCATCGCTGCACCAATCACTCGACGGCTGTGTGATCCCTCTGGTTGCAGCTGGTTGCCGAAATCAAGGTACTCATCACGAAACCATAGAACCACATGTACCTGCTAGTTGGGACCTGACTCGCCGGTTATTTAATGTCCTCAGGCTTCATACTGTTCATTTGCGATTTCGAAAATTTACTTCGACTCGCCTCTGACGCTAGCAGCTAGCTCAGGTGCGATGGACGAAGGATGCAAGGTTCTTTGAAAGGCTCGAGAGTAGCGGGATGTCCGTGGATGTGCCGTCGTTCTCATGTTCTCAGCTTTCAGGTCATCATCCCTCACGCTAGTGACGGATCACGAACTTCAAAAATTCTCCGTCACTAATATTAGAGCTCCGCATATTCGTCACTCAGTATTATCTCCCACACTCATTTACTGCTCGTTTGGGGTGATCTGCCATGTTCCAACGCGGTTGATTAAGGGTGTCAAGGATGTAGCGACTAAGGTGACAGCCTCATTGGCCCTGGAGATATTGGCGTAAGTTACCCTGACACTACAACGGCCTGAAATTGGCCAGAGTCTTTAGACGCCACAGCGAAGGATCACATCAAGGTCCCATGGTTGTCAGTCCAGAACCGCGCTAAGGTAGCATCAGCGTTCCGATCGGTACTGAAGCCAATGGCTGGGTCGACGCACTGGCCTATAATAGGAAACCTCGCAAGTTTGTTTCCCTTCGTACTTCCCACAGGGACCATCTCAGGTGTACTGCACTTTTGGGTATCAGAGGTTAGTATGCTCGTCTGTTCAATGCAGTTGGTTTGGAGTTGTGATTTTTTTAGCTCTAGGATCAACATGTTTTTATGGAGAAACAGCATCATTTTGTTGCTGTGTCCCTTGTCTATCGCAGCACTCACTTCTTTTGGCCCCACGGTCCCAACGCCTGTAGCTTGTCCTTCTAGTGGTGCTTTTATCCGCTCAGCAGGTGCAGGTGCAGAGCAGCTGTCCCCCGGGGAGAAATCATACATCTCTACTCGCGCAAGCAACGTTCTGCCTGGAGCATGGAGCACTTATCTTAAGAATGTTCTTGCCACATCATCCACGGCTAATCATTCCAATCCCGTAGAAAATGTGCTCTCTTCGAACAGTATGCCATTCCCTAAGCTTGGAATTGCTGTTTCGGGTGGTTCATACCGCGCCGCGCTCTTCGGTGCCGGCGTGTTAAGCTCTCTGGATGCACGCAATAATACTGCTGCTCAAAGGACGGGAACAGGCGGTCTCTTGCAAGCAGCATCATATCTTGCGGGTCTCTCTGGGGGCTCGTGGCTCGTGACATCCCTTGCCCAGGCCAACTTTCCCACTATCGCCGACTTGACCTTTCCTCCCGCCTCACAAGCCAACTCAGGATTGGGGAATGCCGCTTTCGGAGGCTGGCTTGCACAAGTTGACATGACGAACCCGGGACCGACTGCAAACGATACGCTGGCATACTTCGAAGCCATTCTTGCTGTAGTTGCCCCCAAATTTGCTGCTGGATTCCCGATTACAATCACAGATATTTGGAACAAAGTGATCTCGAGACATTTCGTGAATGGGACGACGGCGCAGAATATATTAGCTGAGGGTGCTCACGGCGCAGGTGTTTTGTTTTCGGACATTGCTAAAGTGTAAGTCAACCAGGTCTCCTGTATCTGTCTATCTAAATACGTTGACCTGATTACTTCTAGTCCGTCTTTCATTGCCCACGAACAGCCATTTCCCATACTTATTGCTGACTCTATCCCTCCCACCCCTAACCCATCTGAGACTTTGCCTGGCGACACGGTCCCCCTGACAAGTGAGTTATGGGAGTTTAACGTCTGTAAGTCCAACTTTTTCCAAGTTATGCATTCCATTACGACGTGGCACGCATCCTGACGTCTCCCTTTATGCCCCTATGAAAAGTCGAAAGTGGATCATTTGACCCCATGCTCGCGTCGTTTATTCCCACCTCCCTCCTGGGGTCGTTTAATGCGAGCAAATGTTTCACCGGATTTGATCAGGCAGGCTATATCGCTGGTACTTCCAGCAACTTGTTCAACGGATTTAACAGTAAGTTCATTCCTTCATTTCCGCCCTCTTCTACACTATCATCTCCCACCTGAACTGTCGGCATCATCTTCCCTGAGTTATGTAACTGCAATGGAACTTATGCCGCGATATTATAGTTTCAGCAGCTGTTCTTTCGGCTTCCCTTGCTGGACCCATAATTGAACTCATCAACGCCACATTTGGACCTCAGGACGTTCGCCTCGACTCGGCGGCTGTACCAAATCCTTTTAAGGGGGTTAATCCTGTGCGTAACACCACTTCGCAATTTCTTTCAACTTTCTATTTCTTTACAACCGATGTAAGCACAATACTCATCACTGATACAGAAAACGTTTGCAAACACGAACGAGGATTTTCTAACTTTGGTCGACGGGGGATCTGACGGGGAACAGATACCCATCCAACCTTTACTAGTTGGCGGAAGAGGGGTCGATACTATTATTGCTATTGATGCTGTATGTGCCCGGCTCCGTTACCTTGGTTAGCCGTTGCTCACGAAGTTTGATTTCGAAGTCTGCTGATACTGCAGACAACTTCGCGAACGGCACAGAATTCATTGTACGTGTTAGCCTCTTTTTTTTTTGTTACGCGGGAACGAAAATTTCTGTCAACCCCGTTAGAATACGGCCAAGCGCGCCTCATTATTCGGTTCTCTCTATCCATTCCCCACAATTCCCTCTACTGCCGACATCTTCGTGGCGCAAAACCTCACGCGGCATCCTACTTTCTTCGGATGCAATGATACTGTGGATAAGCCTATGATAATTTACATTGCAAATGGCGGGCCCCCAGCGAACGGTGCAGCACCAGTGACGAACACGCCTACCCTACAGACCACATATTCACCCGACGAGGTCCGTTTGTGCTCCGAAGCATGATTGGATGACACGCTGATGCCTTTCCTGTCTTCCCTGATAGGTCCAAGCATTTTTAGACCAAGCGTTTGATATCGCAACGCAAGGTATCAATGGCAATGCCTCTGATTGGGGGACATGTCTATTGTGTGCTGTAGTAGAAAAAGCCCGTGTGCGGGCGCGGTTACCTCGGCTGGCCGCGTGCAACTCGTGCTTTGAGCGCTACTGCTGGAATGGGTGAGGTGGACAGGGATGATATTGGCCAATGTCTTCTTAAAGCCTTGAGTATTGTGAACCAGGTTAGTGAGGTGGGGAATAGCGATGTGGTATGGTGGTTTTGACGCGAGGGGGTCCAGCAGCTGACAGTTAGCATATTCGAGCTTGCACATTTGATTGGATTACCCCCACGGGAGATTCAAGTAGGTAATAACTTACCCTATGCAAATACGTATAATGAGGGGGTGCCCACAACATATCATCATGACCTTTGTCCCCTTTGGTTTCTTTGTTACCGTTCCAAAGCTCGCAGGGTAGAACGCCTGTACATCCGGTTCAAGGGGTTTCCAGCACTGCTTCTCAAGCTGAAGTGGAGTCTTCTATGTGCACAAACCATTCGACCGTTAAAAAATCCATTAGTCAGTGATATTTCTCGGATCTCTGCCGCTCGCCTTTCCTATGATGGTATCTGAGTGCACTTCTCCGAAGGACGTAATATCGTGATTTATGAGTTGATTCATATGACATTGCTGAGACTCTTGAGTGAAAGGGTGTTCCTTTCTCAGGTATGTCAATACGCTTGAGCCAGCGACCAGGAAGAGTCCAAGGCTAGGAGGAGGGCAATAAGTATGCTCCACCAATGTGAGGCTCGTTATAACAATGGCCATAGTGCACCCCTGCACATGGCCGCCAGTCAGAGACTGCGGCTCAGGTTCAGATCTACAACACACATTGCAAACAGCTTGGACAATTCGACGAGCTTGTGTGGGAAACAACATACCAGTACGACGAAATAATGTGAGTACAACTCACTCCAATCATTGAAAATAGTACGAACGTGTCTATTACTTACCC